>ML407205.1:23503-84008 GCA_005239525.1 Nicotiana knightiana | reverse complement strand
GGGGGGGGCGGGGAGAGGAGGAGAACACAAGTTCAAAAATTCAAATGAAACAGGTGCTAATTGGAAAATCAGCATTACTCAGGAAACATGAATCAAGAAAAGCGATATATTACACAATAAAAATGCTAGGAGAGATCGACAGAGCACTCTTTCTTCATCAACTGCCAGAACGTGCATGCTCTATATATTTCAACAACAGAAACAAGAAAGAAACGAAATGAAGCCCCAACTGCCTACAGGAGATCAAAGAGGAGGAGCAGAATTTAGCTATCATCTCTTTGTCAATATTTTTTTCCAATAGAACAGGAAATTGCAAATTTGCACTTAGAAAGGCTGAGGAAATGCTGGTTGATGACCTGTTATAATCTAATTAACTTGCAACCAAGACAAAAGAATGAAGCATAAACTTGCAATGAAAAATCTCAATCTAAAGATTGAAAGCCAAGTTGCTTACAGGACGAAGAGGAAGACCCATGGCACTGAGGATAAAACCTGATTTTGGTCCACTCCACTCAGGTGGATGATGGTATCTACATGAAGATCCAAATTTGCAATCCCCATACTTCATGTAATACTGACATTCAGGTTGCCCAGGCCTTTCTGGGAACGCATGTTCCTTCTGGATGATGCCTGAAGGACCTATAGAAGCAGTAAGAGACGTGTACGGTCCCATGTAGGCAGGTGCTGATGCAGATAGTTGCGTAAGCCCATAAACTGGACCTGCTCCAGCAGCAGGCTGAGTAGTTAGGGAGGGCATTTGACTAGCAGATACCTGCACCATATAATTTAATACTCAGGAAATAAACAATGCCTTTCAGGAAAGGTCTACATCAACAGCTGCAAAAAACACTCATAATATACCTACCGGATAAGGAGTCCAACCCGGTACAGGAACCATCCCAGGGGGGAAAAGCATAGGACCGTATGTGCCAGGAATATAGGAACCTGGAAGCAGAGTAGGCCTCACAACCGGCCAGTTGCCAGCAACCACTCCATATTGTTGAGCTGATTGAACAGAAGGAGATTGCACTGCTGGATAAGTGGCTGGTGGGGGAACAGCCGCTGGCAAAGGAAAAGCTCCAGGTCTAGCTGCTGATGCTGGCACTTGCACACCAGCTGGTTGTGGATGGTGAAATTTACAGGTGATACCAAATTTACACTGCCCTGTTTTCATATAGAACAAACATTCCTTTTCACCCTGTGCCAGGAACTCAAAGAGCCAAATCAGAAAGATATGTCAATGGTCAAACTTTTCAAAGGAGACAAGGAAAAAGAACGAAAACACAAAGGAACGGAAGATAACAAAACAAGGAAATAGAAGGAACTAAATGAACATGAAAAGAAGGCAGACCGGTCGCAGCGGGTATCCATAAATGTTATGTGTCATCAGGGCTGGAGATACACCTCCCTGTCTTGGATGGTGATATTTGCAGGAAGCACCAAATTTACACATCCCCGTCCTCATATAGTACTGTAAGTCATAATCAGAAAAAACTAGATTATAACAGTGAGCAATAAGAGTCTTATACACAAAGGTTTTGAAAAGTTTCCAAAAAAGGACAAAAAAACCATCTCGCTTTGCTGACAGACAGTTTCCATATTCAACAATCACTTGGGTGAATTAGCAGCAGATCAAATTTTTAAACAACCTTTTAATGTGAGTCATACTTTGGAATAGAATAGGTACACTTGATAGATCAAATAATACAAAGATAAGCAAAGGAATATTGTACAGACAAAACTATTTTCATTTTTTCCTTTGATTATTTAATCCCAAAAGTACAACAACAACAATCCAGTATAATCCCACAAGTGGGGTCTGGGGAGGATAGTGTGTACGCAGACCTTACCCCTACCCTGGGGTAGAGAGGCTGTTTCCAAATAGACCCTCGGCACAAAAAGATAAATCCCAAAAGTACAACAACAAAATTTCTCCAACAGATAACATTGTAGACAGCCAAGTGAACAGATGAATCATGGTGAGATAGAAAGTCACTGAAGCATTCCCTCCAACAGAAGCTCGAAACTAGCACCCAATGGTAGAAAGTACAAACTAAATCCGGTTATTTAAAATAAATAGTTATCAGTATCCCAATTCAACAGTATATATCCAACGACCAAAAGGAACAAGAACATAAGCACTTATCAGCATGATCAACATCATAAATAGCATAGTAGATGCTAGGACATCTTTTTTTTTCCTGTGGATAAGTTACTAAATGCTAGGACAACATAAGCTGCCTATTAGCATACTCCTACTAGACATCCAATAAGTAGGAAAAGCACAAATCTTGGTTAACGAAGTGGGAGCACAAATAGGATAAGTTACTAGATGCTAGGACAACATAAGCTACCATTCAGCATAATAGAGATCCAATGAGAGGTAAAAGCACAAATCTTGGTTAACGAAATGGGAGCACAAATAGGATAAGTTACTAGATGCTAGGACAACATAAGCTGCCTATTAGCATACTCCTACTAGAGATCGAATAAGTAGGAAAAACACAAATCTTGGTTAAAGAAATGGTAGCACAAATAGGATAAGTTACTAGATGCTAGGACAACATAAGCTGCCTATTAGCATAATAGAGATCCAATGAGAGGTAAAAGCACAAATCTTGGTTAACAAAACAGGAGTACAAATAATACAGAATCAACAAAAAAAGTAAACAAAGTTATTGCACTAAGAGAGTCAAATCCACAAAACACATATTCACTCTCGAATTTGATCATTAAATGAAAACCAAATTCCGAAACTGATAGCATCACATTTAAGGAAACTACCTGGCAAACGGGTTGACCCACTCTTTCGGGGTGTTCTGCTTCTCCTCCTCCTCGTCTGATAGCTCTCGCAGCTCCCATAACCTGTCATTAACTTACATACATGAAATTTCGAATCTTTTCTGCTGACTAAACTAAAGATTAAAAGTACAAAATGTACAAAAAAGGAAAGATCTTTCAGAGTATAACTTTCAAGGATATAAAATAGACATCAGTAATGAAGATTTTAAAAACCTGATATATTAGAAGATCAAGCTGAATTGGACAGTGAGAAAGTAAATCAAGTTGATCAGGTACATTAAGCATAAACAGCTTGAAATAAACCCTAATTAATTGGAAGTAAAGAAGAGAAAATACCAAATTACGATCGGGAGGATGATTGAACCGACAGCGAGAGCCATAGCCACAGAAGCCCGTCCTCAAATAATAAATACAATCGGCCTCGTTGGGCCGTTCAGGGTACGATTCTGGGCCACTTCCCACCGACAACTGCCACATAGCCTCTGCATTACCCATAAATAATATATGACTCCAATACAGTCCACATTATACGAACTGGTACAAATTGGTCCAAAATTCAGATGAAATTGAAATGCAGGTAAGAATATACTCGCCTTCGAGCCCAGTATCGCCGCCGGGAGAAGTCCATTCCGACACTGGAGCACCCTCCATTGCCTGGGTCCCACTGTAACTCTCCATTGTCCTTTAAATTAACTTACAAATACAAATAACTATACAAATATATATAATCTATGTACGGATGGCTATACGTATATATGTAATCTATGAACAAGAGTGAGTGAGAAAGAAGAGAGTGTTTGTTGTGTGCCTCGTGGGAATGGTTTTTGATCGAGTTCGAGTGGGGGGTTTTAGAGAGAGAAATGAGAGGGTTTTTTTTTAGTGGTTTTTATTGTCACGCGCGCATTCTCTCTCACTCAGTAACGGCTTGTGTGTGTGAGAGAGAGAGCGTTATTTTTCTCGCGGGAGTCGGGGGTGCGCGGGCGGTTGGAGGAAGGGGGCTGTCAAAGTCGTTGTAATCTCTCTCTTTATTGGGCAAAATAAAATAGCCTTTTTATTTCTTTATTTTTTCCATTTTCATAAAATATTTAGGAGAGATTTTTTTGGAGGTTGAAAAGTAAAATTTATTTAGGAGAAAAATCCGGTGAAACAAAATGCGACAGCCTTTGGCTGATTTGGTTTCATGTACAAGGTATGATTAACACTAGTAAAAAATCCAGCATTAGCTTACGCAGTGTTTGGTTATCTTCTTTATATTTGCATAGATTTTGGATTATTTGTAAATTTTCGGATTATCATTTTTGTATTAAGTTATTTCTGTGCCGAATAGAAGGTGTAATAAGTATACATGGATTAAAGTACTAATATGATTGTATGGGTCAAAATCTGTCTCTAGAATATTCAAGCCAAGATAGTACTAAGGGAAGAGTTCCCAATTTGTCGTTTGTCGAAATGGTCCAAAGAGTAGCGAAGTTTGTGGTCGAAGAGTCAACGAGAGCTGTAGACGAGGTATCAACAAGGGTCCAGGCCAAGGTCGAGTACCGTTGACAGAGTTGTAACAACTAGTTTTCAAGATAGGATATTAAAGAGAATATTCTAGTGGATATTCTCGACACTTGTAGTATTAGGGTTTCTTAGAAACATGTTCCCTATAAATAGACAAAAAGAGAACCAAGAACCGGACAGAAGACAGGCCCCACTGTGATACCTCGTGCAAGTTCTAGTTAATGACCTGAAAGAAGTCACTATGATAAGGGACATGCGATATTCATTTGTAAAAAACATACTTAGACTTGAGAAGGAATCGGATCTCACTTGCTAAGATACAAACATCACTATTTCACTAAGATTCCTATCTATGCTTTTTCACTAGATCCGAGAATTCAAATATTCAAGGGAATGTCTATCATTCATCATTGTCAAAAAGACATCCCTTTATTCCATCCTTTCTCGGGTGAATCATTCCTTCTATTTACTTAAATGTCATTTATTGCTATCCATTATTATTGAATGCTACATTATTGCTTCTAATTTCTAGAATATTTATTGTATGTCATTGCCACTGTCCGACCAGATCTACGTAATATTTGTGTTTCTTTAAGAACTCCATCTAAGGATATTATTGTTAGCTAAGATTAATCCTTATTTATATAAATTTAGTTATTTGAACCAAGATACATATTTTTGTTGGTCAACAATTTGGCACTGTCTGTGGAGATTTCTTTTAAATTTTTAGTTTCCTCTGGATCTACAATTAACACAGGTCATTAACGTCGAAAAATCTGAGATCTCCTTTCTCTGTGTATACAAAACCCTACATGGCAGGTAACCAAGGAGACGAGAATAATGAGTGACTTCCCAACTAACCTCATGAATGTCATCAACAAAAGTTGTAAAACGTAGGCGAGGACATGACACCCAGTGCATCCCCTAGGCGAGAAAGGTCACCGCCACCACACTACAGCATAACAAAATCCAATGGTAAAGGGGCCTCCATGTCTACAGAGGAAGGGACGCCCCCAGCTGTGAAAAAACTCCTCGAGGCATGGCTAACCGACACGCTAAAAAGAGTCCTCAACAAACCCGATCCAGGCACGACTGCAGAAGCCACAAGGACTTGCATGATACAACAAATAGACGATCAGACAACCGACCTCTCCCCCTTAACGACAGGTATAGCTCACAATGTTATTGATGGTACATGTGACAACGCCCTCACTGCCATTATAAAAAGGATGGAAGAAATGAAGGATGAAAATAAGGCACTCCGAGACCAGATGAAAGAGCACCAAGAGCGAGTTGACAAGATGTCGGGCGCTCTTAAGCTGCTACCAAAAAGGGACGCCGACAGGTTGGTAGAGCAGATATACATCGATGATGCAACCCCACATGCCATACCAAAGACCTTTAAAATGCCGCCCTATCTCACGATATACGACCGATCCTGAAGATCATGTGATTCACTACGTCGTCACCGTGAAAGGCAATGACATCGCCAAGGAACAAGTGTCCTACATTTCGCCAAAGAAGTTTGGTGAGACCCTCACGGGAGGGGCATTAACATGGTATGCGTAGCTACCAGCACGCTCCATAGAAACTTTTGAAGAAATGGCCGATAAGTTCATAACCTCCAATGCCGGAGCCAAGAAGGCCGAGGCGAGAGTAAACGACATATTTTCTATTAAGCAGTCCTTGGGAGAGGTACTAAGGGACTTCCTCGCTCGGTTCAATAGAGTAAGGATGACTCTTCCAAACGTATCCGAAGGGATGGTGATCGCATATTTTCAAAACGGCCTGAATAGAGAGGGTTCAAGAGGAACTAGAAAACTGTTGAGTCGACTGATAAAGTATCCCCTAACCACTTGGGATGAAATCGTAATGCTTATTATGCCGAGGTCCAAGCAGATGAGGACAACCTCAACGGGCCAACCCATCGACTAACCTCGGTACAAGCCGAATCTAGAAAAGAACGAAGAGACATCACCAAAAAAGATCATCCAATCCTGTGACTTAACAGGGAACGATACCAACCATATGTCCGGACGGCCGCTGTACCCTACCTCCGCTATGAATAAGTCCCGTCCAGGCCAAGGACGGGAACTCACCGGAATGAAAGAGGTATGTGTCCCTTATTATCTACTGACAATATTTGTGTGTCACCTACAGAGATAGTCTACGCTCTAGAGAAGCTCAGACCTAAAGTGAAGAGGCCGCCGAAGATGAGATCATACCCGAATACGACCCCCCTGTGAGTTCCACCAGGAACGAGGACACAAACCTGAGGATTACATCGCCCTCGGACAAGAAGTCGTAAACATGTTGCGATAAGGGCACCTCAAAGAGCTGCTAAGTGACAGGGGAAGAACCAATTTCGCTAGAGGATGCGAACACCAAGGATCTCCAAAGCCACCATCACCAGATTGTACCATCAACATGATTATCGGCGGCAGCGATGACTCCTCTATCAACAACGTGAAGTTCACCACTACCCACAAACTCAAGCAATCTATCACCCGCGAATGGTAAGACTAACTCGAAGAAAGTATCATCTTCGACAAGTCTTATGCCGACGGTTTGTCTTTTCCACTTAGTGATGCCCTCGTTATTACTTTACGCATCTTAGATACCGTTGTCAAACGCATCATGGTAGATTATGGGAGCTGTTCATGCATTATCCATCCCCGAGTCCTTACCCAAATGAGACTCGAGGATAAGATAGTGTCACGCTGCATCATGCTAACTGGTTTTAATAATGCAGTTGAACGGACATCCGAGGAGATTTCACTCTCTGTCCTAGCCGACAGCGTAACTCTAGAGACAACGTTCCATATCATGGACCAGGCCACTGCGTACAATACCATAGTGGGACGATCATGGATACATACCATGAGAGCCGTCCCCTCTAGCTTGTACCAAGTGATTAAATTCCCAACACTTTGGGGGATATTCAGTATACGCGGAGAACAAAACACATCCCAGGAATGCTACGGCCACCCAATGCATAGCAATCAACAAGGTCGAGGTCGAAGAAAGATGAGACCGAGGACAACATCAAAGATCCCGCCACAGTCGAAGCCGTAAGATCGACCATAGAAGACCTCGACCCCGTTCAATTGGACCTCAATGTACATAGAAAGAAGTCCTATATCGGCAACAAACTTTGGGAACCAGGTAAATTCCGTCAATTCTTAACAGCTAACACAAATTTATTTGCTTTTAGCCATGTAGATATGCCGCGTATCCCGAAGAAAATTTCCATGCACAAATTAAACGTCGACCTATTCCACTCCCCAGTGAGACAAGTCAGGCGTAAATTCAAGTCCACTCTTAATGACGCAGTCTGTGATGAGGTGGAAAAACTGTTACAGAACGGTTCTATTAGAAAGTCGAAGTACCCCAAGTGGGTCGCCAACATAATGATGGTCAAAAAGAAAAATGGGAAATGGCGGATGTGCGTGAATTTCACATATTTGAACAAAGCATGTCCCAAGGATTCATTACCTCATATCGACCCACTCATCAACACAACTTCCATACATGAGCTACTAAGTTTCTTGGACGCTTTTTCGGGCTATAATCAGATCCTCATGGAGGAAGAAGATCAGGAAAAGACCATGTTCATCACCCGCCAAGGAATGTATTGCTATAGGGTCATTTTGTTCGAACTAAAAAATATAGGGGCCACTTATCAAAGATTGGTAACAACGATGTTCAAAGACCAACTCGATAAAACAATGGATGTATATATAGACGACATGCTGGTCAAGTCCAAAAGGGGAGAAAATCACAACGATCATTTGGAAGAAACTTTCGACATACTCAGAAGGTACAGAATGAAGCTGAACCTGGAGAATGGTGCATTCGGTATAGCCTCGGGAAAGTTATTGGGTGGTATCACAGCGAGGGATCGAGGTCAACCCAGACCAAATCAAAGCCATTGAAGGAATACCGAAACTCTTAACCACCAAAAAACAAGTCCAAAGTTTGACTGGTCGTACCGTTGCCCTATCAAGGTTCATCTCGCGGTCGTCGGATATGTGCCATAAATTCTTCACCGACTCAAGAAGAATAACAACCTCGAATGGACTTACGAGTGCGTCCAGGATTTGCGAGAACTAAAGTCATACCTATCATCACCACCTTTGCTTTCGAAACCCGAACCTAGGAGCAGCTCCTCGTCTATCTAGCCATATCCGAGGTAGCAGTAAGCGCAGTCTTGATCCGCAAAAACAAAGGTACGTAATCTCCCATCTATTTATATTAGCAAAACATTTGCCGATGCTGAGTTGAAGTACCCACATATCGAAAAAATGGCTCTGGCCTTGGTCATAGCTTCACGAAAGCTTAGACCATATTTCCAATGTCACCCCATCTCGGTCGTCACAACTTTGCCCTTGAGTAGCATTTTGCATAAACCCGAGCTATCGGGTAGGCTGGCCAAATGGGCCATCGAGCTAAGTGAGCACAATATCACATACCAGCCGCGAACAATAATAAAGTCACAAGTGCTCTCCAACTTCAGTGCAAAAATAATGCCTGAGTCGAAAGGGAAGCCGTCCAAACTTCCCTCCAAAACAAGACCTCTGGGTCCTATACACCGATGGCGCATCCAATGCATCAAGGTCCGACCAGGACTCGTATTCGAGGTCCTAACAGGCAAAGTAATTCACCAGTCCATAAGGTGCCCGGATATGACTAACAATGAGGCCGAGCATGAGGCCATAATTGCAGGGTTAAGGCTAGGACTCAAATATGGGGCGAAACATTTGAAATTTCGCTGTGACTCCCAACATGTAGTCAACCAAGTCATAGGAACTTTCCAAATCAAGAAACAAAGATTGCAAAACACCTGATCGAAATCTGCAAGCTATTGCCTTAATTCGATGAATGTCAGCTCGATCAAATTCCACGAGCACAGAATGCCGAAGAAGACAGCTTCGCCAAACTAGCCACAACGATCAAAAGCATCACAACCTGGATAAAAGCGTGGTCTTTCGCGCCCCCTTTTTTCCTCGCGGAATTGGGTTTCGACATTCATTTTGGGACAACTCCCTTCCTTTTGGGAAAGGGGGTATGGAAATTAAAGAGTCTCCACCTAACAGATTTAAGGTGCGTTAGGCACCTAATGCAAGTAACTCATGAAACCATTCTACATTACCAGAGATTGGGTACGGGCTTGAAATTACCTTGAGGGGAGGGTGTTAGGCACCCCTCGAGGTCCACAATGATTGGTCCTGATTAAACTTACTTGGTGAATTAGTCATTTAACAGATAAGGAGTCTAAGCACACATATGTAAATAAGATAAAGGAAGTTTAATAAGTAAGAAGTCTAAGCACACATATGTACAAAGATAGGGAAATCCTAAGTTATTAGCCTATAGGATCACATCTGTACAATGCCGGGTAATCCTTCCTCAACTAGAGGGGTTACACGTGGAATTAATGCACATGTCATCATATCCTTTTACTACCCGATTACCCTCCCCTTAGAGATTGTATAAGCAGTTTTAATTAAACGAACTCTAAGCATGCATTATCCCTCTCTTCCTTGTGGTCCCGGAGGTGTTTAAGAACTCTATTTTTAGGCAGTTATAGACTCTCCTAAAGTGTTTAAAAAGGAAAATCTAGGAGACAACAAAGAACAAACAGGACTGTCAAGTAAGACAACAATTAAGGGCTCATGTTTGCCTTCGGAAATAAACAGGCAATTAGCACGTCTCAAAAAGCAAGATTTCAGATGTTTCAGAAAAGGTCCTAGAACATGATATCTAGGTGAACATGGCAAACAGAGAATGTGCAACATTATGTTAAGGCAAAGCGGTAAAGACCTAATCGATTTGCCTACTAATTTTTCAGAACCTGTTGAATCTGGGCAGTCACAAATAATTAAGCAAAGCATAGTTTTACAATTTGCAAGATTTCAATTATCCTACAGGCTTGCCTAGGCGTTGAAATTGCTTTTAAACATTCTTATAGGCAGGACATTATTGACTTAAGGCGATGTAGACATGATTTAAAGTGAATACAAACACAGTCCTAAATAAGGATTTCTAATGCACACAGAGGATGTATATTTTTATTATGCAGAATTATAGCGGTACTTAATAACAGGATTTCTACGCGATCATGATTATGCAGAATTCCGTAACAAATGAGGTAATGAGCCTATAACACATTGCCTAGTATGACAAATGATCTAAAAGCATGGTAAACATGATATAAACCTGAAGCATGATTGCTAATGCGAATAACATAATATGAGCCTAAAACATGATTTCTAATGCAAGTAAACACAATATAGACCTAAAGGCAGGATTTCTAATGCAAGTAAACACAATATAAACCTAAAGAATTATATCTACCCGGTTTCCCTACAAAAAAAACCATATACGAGTTCCTCCCTTTTACTAATTTTCCCAATATCTGTTTACAAAGGTTATTATTACAGATTATAAATGAATGAATAAATAATAAATATAAGCTATGCTATAGGGAGCCTGAGATAGTCCCAAAGTGAACATGGAAATATCAGGCCTTCAAAATAGTCCAGGATGCCAAAGTCTCATAGCCAATAGGGTGTCCTGGTGTATCAAAGCTTCCTAAGGATCTCAGGGATCCCGAGAAATGCTCACACCAAGATCCTTTGAGTAGGGAAGTGATTATGTGCAGTGTGGAAAAGGCCAGCCCCAGTATGCCAGAGTTCGGAGGAATCTCATGGATTCCTAGGCAGTACACACACTGGAGGGGCAGAACTTAAGTAATCTAAGTGTAGAAGTGAGAGTGCTTGACATAGTTGGAATAACTTTGGGAAAGCAGTATCGGAATAAAATTTAGGAGTGAAAAAATATTTTAAGAATGGACACCGTTTGGAAAAACATATTAAGAGTAAAAACATTTTGAAAACATTCTGAGGAAAGAAAGGTTCAATAAACAACAACAAAGTCACAAAGCTTAATACCACCCAGATTCAAACTTAGTTTGTTAATTAACTCTAGGTGAGGACATACAATTTTACAGATAAGGATTAGGGGTTGGGAACATAGGAATCAGAAACACAAAACAAGAGAGCATATTGAGAAACAAGGACCGACAAGGGTCAATTGACATTCCACAACCAAATTCATAGCATTCATTAGAACATAGACTACTGATTTAGAGTCTTAAACGGAAATCCATACTTGATGCTAAGGTAGTAATAGACAGTAAAGCACAGAGACTAAGTGTAGGAATAGTCATGCTGAGGATATGGGTATAATTACAAAGAATTAGTCATGCCAATTGAAGTTAGTGGACAGAAGACATAAGAGCACTAAACATAAAAGTAGACATATTGGTTTAAAGTAATAAACAGACTGGAAACTTAAACAGGAATAGCATGCTGATTAAAGCAATAAACATGGAAGAATGAACTTAAACATGCATGATCAAAGCAGTAAATAGGAAAAAATGTAGCGTTGAGTACATAAGCGATTGAACTAGTGCAGAAGAGACATAAATAATGGGGCAACAAATAATCATATAGGTTTGAACTTCATAATGGCATTAGAGATAGAAACATACCAGTTAAGGAAGAAAAAACAAAAGGTAAAATAGGCAGGATTCAATAGTCTAGCCTTGGCTTTCAGCCGGCTAGACAAGCGATGAACACAAGTAGTAAAAAGAGAGATGAGAGAAAGTTTTTGTGTGTGTGTGTTTGAACTATTGTTCGTCTACTTAAGAGGCAGAATGGGAGTGTATATATAGCACTTAGGGAGTAAAACAAATAAGGTAAAATAAATCAAGGTTCAATCAATTAGAATCAGTCAACCAATCACATAACCAATTCATAAAGGGATCCAAAAAAGACCCTTTTAATTGGGGGATATTCAATTAACGGTAATGACTAGGTTCAATTAAGGTAATAAATCAAAATCATACCATATAAGGAATCAGTCAAATCTCAAACTGTATTGATAGCTAATTAAGGAAAGTAAAAATAGGGATACATGTCACAAATAAGGAAACCAGTAAAATCCCAGCACACTGATTTTAACAGGGCAATTAATAGGAAACAATCAGTAAAAATCTTCAAAGAGTACTGATTTCATAGGAAAGAATTATTTGAATCCTTAAATAGAAATCAAACAAGTAAGAATCTTAAAGGGTTCTGATTTTAACAAGAAGGAAAATAGTTTAGATCCTTAACAGAAGTCAATCAAGTAAAAATCCCACAAAATACTGGTTTTAATAGGGAAAATCGTTTAAGCTCCTAAATAGAATAATTTAATAGGACTGGTTCACAGAGATAAGCACAATATCGAAACAAAATTGAAGAAATAAGTATAACACACATAAACATTTAGGGTTAGAGCATACATACGAAGATTAACCAAACACGTAAAGAGATGAATAGATTAACCATTTGAAAGTAAAAACCTTTGAAGAAAGTCTGGGAAGAACCCTAGTTTCAAAAAGAGTGACTAAAAATCGAAGTAGTTTAATTAAACAAGAGATTATAAAGGAAAACACCCAATAATACTTGAATCACTTCAGATCTATAAAGATCTGAGAAGATTCGAACAATAGTGAAACTAGGATTTTCAGAAAATAGTAGAGATGAAGAGAATCGGTCTAAAACCCATGGATTCATACTAAAAACAAAAGGAAATCCATATTCACAAACAAAAATGGCCTGAGACAAGCCGGTAAACAATTTTCAGGCAAGAATCTGGTTGATTCTCCGCGAGATTCTTCTAAGGGCTCATGAAATCAAATAGCCAGGGAGTATAGGAGACCGGTGGTGATTGGAGAATGCACAGAAACACCACAGAAGGGAGCTTCTCGCCGGTGACAACGATTAGGGTTAGGGTAGGTAGAGAGAGAACTGGAGAGATTAGAGAAACGAGTGACGGCGGAATGAGAAGAATGAGAGGGGTTAGGGTTGGTTGGGGATTAATAAGGTAAGTTTAATTGTGGACTGTTGATCTAAAATATCAACGACCATGATTAAAGAGGTTATTGGGTCGGGTAGGTGCAGATTGGACTTAAAGGTTTTGGGATGATATTATAAAGGATTTGGGTTGGTATTAGAAGGGGTTAGGTCTGAAATAAAAAGGGCTATTTGTTAAATACCCAAATAATTGATTAAAAAAAATTATAAAATAATTAACAGATTACAAAATAATTTTCATGCATAGAAATGTTTTAAAATAATTACTCAAAATATTTTTAAAAATGCAACATGCTACTTTCTGGTAAAATAATGTAATAATGCATGTACGGGCTATAATTGCAAAGTTATTGCAATTATAACCCAAAAAATGTAAATGTGGCTATTTGTGAAATAATTTAAGCTTAATATAAACATAAATAGAAATATTAAGACATGAAATTGTTATAAATTCATTTGTGATGCAATTAGTAATTATTTATATAATAAAAATACTAGGATAAATTAATAAAAATCCTTAGAAGAAATGCAGAAATTACGAAAAATATCAATTGATGCCAATGCATAGTTTTGAAGGTATATATGCACTTTAAAAAATATTATAGGGAAAATTGGGTGTCAACATAGTCCACCTCTTCAATTTATCACTAGACCAAATCGAGGTAAGAACCATAAACTTAACTTGAGACTGGCACAATCGCATATTTGAAGGACGACACACTCTCAGGTGACAAAAAAGAGGCCAAGAAACTAAGAATGCAAGCGGCCAGATACAATATCCTTCATAACGACCTGTACTAGAGGACTTACAGCGTCCCTCTGGTGAAGTGCTTAGGCCCGAACCAAACCCAGCGCACCTATGGAGAAGTTCACGAAGTCCATTGCAGAGATCATTCCAGCAATCGAGCATTGTTCTGATGCCTCATACGGAGGGAGGGGAGTACTATTGGCCCACCATGAAAAAGGACGTCGCAGACTTCGTGAGGAAATCGAACAGTGCAAGAAATATGCCCCAATGATTCACCAAGCAAGCGAATATCTCCACCTAGTCACCTTCCTTGGCCTTTCATCAAATGGGGAATGGACAACGTGGTCCCCCTCCCAACAGGGCGTGGTAATGTACAATTCTTTTTGGTTTTAGCTGACTATTTCTCTAAATGGGCGGAAGCAGGAGAATTCGCGCAAATATGAGAACATGAGGTAATCACCTTTATATGGAGAAACATCATATGCCGGTTCGACCTACCCAAGGAAATAAGTTGTGACAATGGACAACAATTCACAGGGAAGAAAATCGCCGAATTCTTCGAGAAATGGCACATCAAGAGAATACTCTAAACCCCATACCACCCAGCAGGTAACGGGCAAGCAGAGTGTGATGACCCAAAAGGTCATCTTGTGTAAATTTAGCAAAAACTGTGTTTCGAGGCCCCGAAAGCCTCTGTTAATCTCATCTCGATATGCATGCACATCCCGAGCGCGTAGCCGGGAAGCCTTTATGCGGAAATGTGTTAAAAAGTTGAATTGATGGTAATTAATGGAATAAAGTTGACTTTGGTCAACATTTTTGGTAAACAGATTCGGACCCATGATTTGACAGTCCCAAAGGGTCCGTAGGAATATATGGGACCTGAGCGTATGCCCGGAATTGAATTCCGAGGTCCCAAGTCCGAGAAATGAATTTTTAAAGGAAATTATTTTCTGGAAATAATAAAGACTTTTGAAAATGAACTTTGATGTGAAATCTATGTTACCGAGCCCGTATTATGGTTCCGGAGCCCAGAACAGGTTCAATATGTGTTATGTGAGTTATCTTTAAAATTTGGAAAGAAACGGACTTGGTTTGACATGTTTCGGATCAAAATTGGAAACATTGATAGTTTATGAAGTTTGAGGAAATTCTATGGATTTTTGAGTTTAATTCATTGTTTTTGATGTTATTTTAGTGGTTTAATTACTCGAATAAGTTCGTAGGATGATTTTGAAGGCGTGTGTATATTTGGTTTTGAGCCCCGAGGGCTCGGGTGAGTTTCGGGTAGGTGTCGGGGTGCTAAACTTAGGAAACTTCTGGTGTTTTAGGCTGTATCTGGTGTCCAGCTATTTCCTTCTCTGCGATCGCGGTGAAGTGCACGCGATCGCGATGTGAAATTAGGTAGGGTGGCTAATTTTCTTTACGCGATCGCAAGGAGCTGGGTGCGAACGCGGAGCTTTGGGGTTTAAGATCTACGCGAATGCAACCCTATGTCCGCGATCGCGTAAGTATCCTGTGGGGTTGGGGGCTGGGTAGCAATTGTTCTAGGCAAACACGTTCTTTCATTCGCGATCGTATGGGTCCACGTCTTGGTTCTCTGCGATCGCACTCCTTACTTCGCGATCGCGTAAGTCTGAAGTCCAGTACTCTCCGCGATCGCAGCCCTTCTGTCGCGATCGTGTAGGGTAAATTAGCCCAGTTATTTAATTGCTCAAAAACAGAATACCCATTACGAGATTTTCATATCTTTCAACATTTTCTTCTTCTCAACTCTTCTTGGGCGAGTCTTAGGAGACCATTCCACCATAGCTTCATAGGTAAGTGTTCTTAACTCTAATTTCTTCCATTTTCCTTCATCAATCACTAGATTCTAGGCCTAAAAACATGGAATCAAGGGTAGAAATTGGGGGTTTTGGGTAGAGTTAGGGCTTTTGGAAATTTTGGGAATTCAACCTCATTTTGGGGTCGGATTTCAAAACAAATTGTATATTCGAGTTCATGGGGGAATGGGTTATCGGGTTTTGGTCCGAACCTCGAGTGGACCAAGCGGGCCCGGGGCCGAATTTTTGTGCCTTTGGAAGAATTATGGGAAATGTATAATTAGGCTTTGGGATTGAGTTATTGAATAATTATTGATGTTATTTAGTCAATTATGTCTAGATATTATCGTTTCGGAGTTGGATTCAAGAGGAAAGGCCGTGATTGAGCCTTGACTTGCATTCTTGTAGCCGAGGTAAGTGTTTGGCCTAACCTTAGCTTGAGGGATTAGGTATAGAGTCTTATTTTCTATGTATAATTCATGTCCAACGTATAGGTGAGGTGACGGGTACCTATATGTTGTGGTCAAGCATGCCCATGAGTCGAATTTTGATGAATTGTTTAATGTTCTTTGATATTCTCCGTGTTGTGAGTATTGGGAACTTTGAAAGTGGTACCTTGAGGTTACTTCATGATGTAGAAAGTTATTGATTATGTGTTCGGTCGAGGATTTTACTGTTGACATTATACTTCTGAGTGAGATTGGTTATAGCTGAGTCCCTTGCCGGGACAGTAGAATTTTGTTGATTATTTCTGTACATTTGAAATGTCGTATTGTTAAACATTCATATCGATTGTTGCTTTTACACTCATCATGCACGAGGGAACATTCCGTGCCGAGTGATTATTATTTATGCACGAAGGAACATTCCGTGCCGAAGATTATTATTTATGCACGAGGGAGCATTCCGTGCCCACGATTATTATTTGTGCACGCGGGAACATTCCGTACCGAGTGATTATTATTTATGCACGAGGGAACATTCCATGCCGATGATTATATTTATGCACGAGGGAACATTCCTTGCCGATTGATTATTATTTATGCGCGAGGGGACATTCCGTGCCGATTGATTATCATTTATGCGCGAGGGGACATTCCGTGCCGTGTGATTTTGAGGTTATACATGAGGGGTCATGCCGTGTTTTCCTCCTTTCTATTTTACTTGTTCGGGCTGATATTCCTGTTTTACTTTTACATTTCTGTTAGTACTTGATTCTACTGTTTTAGCAAGTGTTGCCTCTCGTATCCCCAACATGTTCTTCCCCGTAACTGTATTCTTGTTTATTTTCTGCTATACTATTGAACTACATAGGTACAATTTGTTGTCGTGTCCTAGCCTCGTCACTACTTTTCCGAGGTTAGGCTCGACACTTACTCAGTACATGGGGTCGGTTGTACTGATGCTACACCTGCACTTGTTTATGTTGTGCAGATTACACAGCCGGACCCAGTGGACATCGTTAGTGGGAGTGTCCTTCAGTCTATTCCAGACGACACCAAGGTAGTTCTACAGGCGTTCGTGGATCTCGGCGTCCCTGTCTATCTTTTATTCTGTCATATATGTGTTTTAAAGACAAATACATCATTTTATTTTCAAATTGTTGTTTTTGGTCAAATCTTAGATTGGTTCGTGAGGTTGTGACTCCATTTATGGGTTTGTAGTTAAAGGGATTTCTTCGTGATTAGCTATTGGTATTTAGATTTTGTTAATGCTTTCGCACTTATCTCAATTATCTAGTTAGTGTTTGTTATTTTCACTTGTTAATAAATCAATTCAGTTAACACGTTGGCTTGCCTAGCGGGTGCAACGTTAGGCACCATCACGGCCTGAAGGTGGGATTTTAGGTTGTGACAAGTTGGTATCAGAGCCCTAGGTTGCTTAGGTCTGACAACTCACGGACAAACTTGGTAGAGTCTGAGGGATCGGTACGAAGACGTCTGTACTTATCCCCAAGAGGCTGCAAAGTTAGGAATAACTTCACTTTTTCTTTTTTCCTGTCGTGCGATTTGAATTCTAAATGCTAATTGAGTTTTGATTCTATTCTCTCGCAGATGGCGAGAATGCGTGCTTCCTCATCTACCGATCAGCAGCCGATTCTCCTGTTATAGATCCTACGAGGGGATGAGGTCGAGGCCGTATTAGCGGCCGAGGCATGGGCAGGGCACAACCCAGGGTAGCAGCCCCAGTAGAGGACCCGCAGGTAGACTTTGCCGGTGAGGTTCCTACTCAGACAGTTCCAGTTGGACCAGCTCAGGTCCCAAAGGGGTTTATTGCCACCCTGGTGCTTCAGGATGCTCTAGTCTGCTTAGTGGGACTCATGGAGAGTGTGGCTCATGCCGGTCTTCTTCCTACTGCACCAGCCATCTCTCAGGCTGGGGGAGGGACCCAGACTCCTGCTACTCGCACGCCAGTGCAGCTAGGTCCTCAGTTCCAGACTCTGGCACCTCAGACGACCGGAGTAGCTCAGCGGGGCATTGTGGCCCCGGTAGTTGAGGGAGCAGCTATGTCAGCAGATGCTTTATGGAGATCGGATAGATTCACCAAGTTATCCACTACTACATTTACTGGTGCACCTCAGAGGATCCCCAAGATTATTTGGACAGCTGTCATGAGGTTCTTCGGAACATGGGCATAGTAGAGTCCAATGGAGTTGATTTTGCTACTTTTCGTCTTTTGGATTCCGCCAAGACTTGGTGGAGAGACTATTGCTTGACCAGGCTAACTGGGTCTGCACCATTGACTTGGGCTCAGTTCTCCGAGTTATTCGTGGGGAAGTTCCTTCCAGTTAATCAGAGGGAGGATCTTCAGAGGCAGTTTGAGCGCCTCCAGCAGGGATCTATGTCTGTCACTCAGTACGAGACCGTGTTCATCACTCTAGCTCGGTATGCTATTATGATACTCCCCATTGATCGTGAGAGAGTGAGGAGGTTTATTGAGGGTTTGGCTCAGCCCATCAGGCTTCAGATGACCAAGGAGTCAGGTACTGATATTTCATTCCAGGATGCGGCCAATGTGTCCAGGAGGATTGAGATGGCTATGTCACAGGGTGGTGGTCAGGGGGATGAAAGGAGGCCCCGTCACTACAGTCGATTCAGTGGAGCCTCATCTAGGGGCAGGGATTCTTCAGGCAGAGGTCATCCTCCTAGACCCTATCAGTCGGCACTTCAGGTAGCTCACAGTGCACCACCAGCTCCTATTAGTGCACCACCGACACCTATCAGTGCACCGCCGCTTCAGAGCTTCCAGGGTGGTTACCAGGGTCGATTGGGCTAGTTCCAGAGTCAACAACCACATCAGCAGAGGCCTTGTTATTCTTGCAGTGGTTTGGGGCATATTTCCAGGTTTTGCCCCCGAGGTTCTGGTGGGTCTCAGTATCAGGGTTCCCGTTCCATGGTTCCCGCATCAGGCGCACCCCCACCCCCTCAGCCAGCTAGGGGTGGCGGTCGGGGTGCCAGAGGTGGAGGTCAGACTCATAGAGGTGGAGGACATGCCACGAGAGGTAGAGGTCAGGTCGTAGTAGGTCGACCTAGAGATGCTCAGGTTGGAGGGGCTCAGCCCCGGTGCTATGCTTTTCCTGACAGGCCTGCTGCTCAGGCTTCTGATACATTTATTATAGGTACGGTTTCACTGTGCAGCCGAGAGGCTTCGGTGTTATTTGATCCGGGTTCTACATTATCCTATGTGTCTTCATATTTTGCCCCTTATTTGAGTATGCCTCGTGATTCCTTGAGTACTGCTGTACATGTGTCTACACCGGTGGGTGATTCTATGGTGGTAGATCGAGTCTACCGTGCTTGCTGAGTAGTTATTGGTGGTCTGGAGACTCAGGTTGATCTTTTGCTTCTTGATATGGTTGACTTTGATGTTATATTGGGGATGGATTGGTTATCCCTCTATTATGCTATTCTGGACTGTCATGCCAAGATAGTGACCTTGGCCTTGCCAGGGGTGCCTCATTTGGAGTGGAGGGGGACTCCTAGTTATATCGGCGCATGGTCGAGAAGGGTTGTTTGGCCTATCTGGCCTATGTTCTTGATTCTAGCGCTGAGGTTCCTTCCCTGGAGTCTGTGCCCGTGGTTCGTGAGTCTCCAGAGGTATTCCCTGCTAACCTTCCGGGTATGCCACCTGACAGGGATATTGATTTTTGTATTAAGTTAGCTCAGGGCACCCAACCTATTTCTACTCCGCCGTATCGTATGGCCACGCCAGAGTTAAAGGATCAGTTGCAGGTTTGTTGGATAAAGGATTTATTAGGCCTAGTGTTTCTCCTTGGGGTGCCCCAGTATTGTTTGTCAAGAAGAAGGATGGCTCGATGAGGATGTGTATTGACTACCGACAGTTGAATAAGGTTACTATTAAAAACAAATATCCTTTTCCAAGGATTGATGATTTATTCGACCAGCTTCAGGGTGCTTCAGTGTTTTCCAAGATTGACTTGAGATATGGTTACCATCAGCTAAGGATTAGGGCGTCTGATGTCCCTACGACAACCTTTCACACTTGTTATGTGCATTATGAGTTCTTGGTGATGTTGTTTGGGCTGACAAATGCCCCCGCTGACTTTAGAGTTGATGCATCGCGTGTTCAGGCCTTATTTGGACTCATTTGTGATTGTTTTCATTGATGATATTTTGATTTACTCCCGTAGCCGTGAGGAGCATGAGCAGCACCTTCTGGTCGTCCTCCAGACTTTGAGGTATAGTCAGTTGTATGCAAAATTTTCCAAGTGTGAGTTCTGGTTGAGTTCAGTTGCATTTCTAGGCCATGTGGTACCGTCAGAGGGTGTTCAGGTGGATCCTAAGAAGATTTCAGTTGTCAGAGATTGGCCTAGACCCACCTCAACTACAGAGATCCGGAGTTTCTGGGGTTTAGCAGGTTATTATTGCCGGTTTGTGGAGGGCTTTTCGTCCATTGCAGCCCCGATGACCAGGTAGACTTAGAAGAGTGCTCAGTTCAGGTGGTCTGATGAGTGTAAGGCGAGCTTTCAGAAGCTCAAGACAACCTTGACTACGGCACCAGTATTAGTTTTGCCCACAGGTTTAGGACTGTATACCGTGTATTGTGATGCTTCACGGGTTGGGCTTGGTGCAGTGTTGATGCAGGATGGAAAGGTTATAGCCTATGCTTCTCGTCAGTTGAAGGTTCATGAGAAGATCTATCTAGTTCATGACTTGGAGTTAGCAGCTATTGTGCATGCATTGAAGATTTTGGAGGCATTATTTGTATGGTGTGCCATGTGAGGTGTTCATGGATCATAGGAGCTTACAGTATCTGTTCAAACAGAAGGAGTTGAACATGAGGCAGAGGATATGGTTAGAGTTGCTGAAGGATTATGATATTACCATTCTTTATCATCCGGGGAAGGCCAATGTGGTGGCCGATGCTTTGAGCCGGAAGTCAGCCAGTATGGGTAGTCTTGCCTATTTATCAGTCGGAGAGCGACCTCTTGCTTTGGATGTTCAGGCTTTAGCCAACCGATATGTGAGGTTGGAGGTTTCTGAGACTGGCAGTGTTTTGGCCCATACCGTATCCCGTTCTTCATTGTATGATCGTATTCGGTCCAGGCAATATGATGATCACCATTTATGTGTTCTTAGAGATAGAGTCAGGCACGGAGATGCCAAGCAGGTTACGGTTGATGATGAGGGAGTTTTGAGGATGCAGGGTCGGGTTTGTGTACCTGATATGGATGGTATTTGTGGGTTGATTTCAGGAGGCCATAGTTCCCGGTATTCTATTCATCCGGGCGCCACAAAGATGTACCAGGACTTGCGGCAGCACTATTGGTGGCGAAGGATGAAGAAAGATATTGTAGCTTATGTAACTCGGTGTTTGAACTATCAGCAGGTTAAGTACGAGCACCAGCGACCCGGTGGTTTGATGCAGCATATTCAGCTTCCCGAGTGGAAGTGGTAGTGTATCACCATGGACTTTGTAGTTGGACTCGCACGGACTCAGAGGATGTTTGATGTAGTATGGGTCGTTGTGGATAGGATGACCAAGTCAGAGCACTTCATCCCAGTATCCGTTTCGTATTCAGCAGAGAAGTGGGCAAGGATCTACATGAGAGAGATTGTTAGACTGCATGGTGTGCCCATATCCATTATATCAGACCGAGGTACTCAGTTTACCTCCCATTTCTGGAGATTATTTCAGCGAGAGTTGGGCACACAGATTGATTTGAGCACAACATTTCATCCTCAGACGGACGGGCAGTTCGAGCGTACTATTCAGATGTTGGAGGATATGTTGCGAGCTTACGTTATTGACTTTGGTGGTTCATGGGACCAGTTCTTTCCTTTAGCTAAGTTTTCCTACAACAACAGCTATCAATCGAGCATTCACATGGCTCCGTATGAGGCGTTGTATGGTAGACGGTGTCGGTCTCCAGTCGGATGGTTTGAGCCAGGAGAGGCTAGATTGTTGGGTTCTGAGTTAGTCCAGGATGCCTTGGACAAGGTGAAGATCATTCAGGATAGACTTCTTACAACTCAGTCCAGGTAGAAGAGTTATGTAGATCACAAGGTTCGAGATTTGGCATTTATGATAGGAGACCGGGTATTTCTTCGGGTGTCTCCCATGAAGGGCGTGATGAGATTCGGAAAGAAGGGTAAGTTGAGCCCTAGGTACATTGGTCCATTTGAGATTCTGGATAAGGTAGGAGAGGTGGCCTACAGACTTGCCTTGCCACCTAGTTTGCCAGCCGTGCATCCGGTATTTCACGTATCTATGCTCCGGAGGTATATTGCGGATCCATCTCATGTACTTGACTTCAGTGGTGTGCAGTTGGACAAGGATTTGTCTTATGAGGATGAGCCGATATCCATATTAGATCGGCAGGTGCGACAGTTGAGATCGAAGAGTTATCCATGGGTTCGTGTTCGGTGGAGAGGTTAGCCTGTTGAGGTAGCTACCTGGGAGTCCGAGTCCGATATGTGGAGTCGATATCCCCACCTTTTCCCCGATTCAGGTACCTTTCTATGTTCGTTCGAGGACGAACGATTGTTTTAGAGGTGGAGATTGTGATGACCCAAGAGGTCATCTTGTGTAAATTTAGCAAAAACTATGTTCCAAGGCCCCGAAAGCCTCCGTTAATCTCACCTCGATGTCCGTGCGCAGCTCGGGCACGTAACCGGGAAGCCTTTATGTGGAAATGTGTTAAACAATTGAATTGATGATAATTAATGGAATAAAGTTGACTTTGGTCAACATTTTTGGTAAACAGACCCGGACCCGTGATTTGACGGTCCCGGAGGGTCCGTAGGAAAATATGGGACCTAGGCGTATGCCCGGAATCGAATTCCGAGGTCCCAAGTCTGAGAAATGAATTTTAAAGGAAATTGTTTTCTGGAAATAATAAAGACTTTTGAAAATGAAATTTGATGTGAAATCTGTGTTACCGAGCCTGTATTATGGTTCCGGAGCTCGGAACAGGTTCAATATGTGTTATGTGAGTTATTTGTAAAATTTGGAAAGAAACGGACTTGGTTTGACGTGTTTCGGACCAAAATTGGAAAATTTGATAGTTTATGAAGTTTGAGGAAATTCTATGGATTTTTGAGTTTAATTCATTGTTTTGATATTATTTTAGTGCTTTAATTACTCGAATAAGTTCGTAGGATGATTTTGAAGGCGTGTGTATATTTGGTTTTGAGCCCCGAGGGCTCAGGTGAGTTTCGGGTAGGCGTCGGGGTGCTAAACTTAGGAAATTTCTGTTGTTTTAGGCTGTATCTGGTGTCCAACTATTTCCTTCTCTGCGATCGCAGTGTAGTGCATGCGATCGCGATGTGAAATTGGGCGGGGTGGCTAATTTGCTCTGCGTGATCGCAAGGAGATGGGTACAAACGCAGAGCTTTGGGGTTTAAGCTTTACGCGAACGCAACCCTATGTCCGCGATCGCGTAAGTCTCATGTGGGGTTGGGGCTGGGTAGCAATTGTTCTGTGCGAACGTGTTCTTTCATTCGCGATCGCGTGGGTCCACGCCCGGGTTCTCTGCGATCGCACTCCTTACTTCGCGATCGCGTAGGTCTGAAGTCCTGTACTCTCCGTGATTGCAGCCCTTCTGTCACGATCGCGTAGGGTAAATTCGCCTAGTTATTTAATTGCTCAAAAATAGAATACCCATTACGGGATTTTCATATCTTTCATTATTTTCTTCTTCCCTTCTTGGGCGAGTCTTAGGAGACCATTCCACCATAGCTTCATAGGTAAGTGTTCTTAACTCTAATTTCTTCCATTTTCCTTCACCAATCACTAGATTCTAGGTCTAAAAATATGGAATCAAGGGTAGAAATTGGGGGTTTTGGGAAGAGTTAGGACTTTTGGAATTTTTGGGAATTCAACCTCATTTTGGGGTCAGATTTCAAAACAAATTGTATATTCGAGTTCATGGGGGAATGGGTTATCGGGTTTTGGTCAAAACCTCGAGTTTGGACCAAGCAGGCCCGGGGCCGAATTTTGGTATTTTTGGAAGAATTATGGGAAATGTATAATTAGGCTTTGGGATTGAGTTATTGAGTAATTATTGATGTTATTAAGTCAATTATGTCTAGATATTATCGTTTCGGAGTTGGATTCAAGAGAAAAGACCGTGATTGAGGCTTGACTTGCATTCTTGGAGCCGAGGTAAGTGTTTGGCCTAATCTTAGCTTGAGGGATTAGGTATAGAGTCTTATTTGTTATGTGTAATTCATGTCCAACGTATAGGTGAGGTGACAGGTACCTATATGTTGTGTTCAAGCATGCCCGTGAGTCGAATTTTGATGAATTATTTAATGTTCTTTGATATTCTTCGTGTTGTGAGTATTGGGAACCTTGAAAGTGGTACCTTGAGGTTACTTCATGATGTAGAAAGTTATTGATTATGTGTTCGGTCGAGGATTTTACTGTTGACATTATACTTCTGAGTGAGATTGGTTATAGCTGAGTCCCTTGCCGGGACAGTAGAATTTTGTTGATTATTTCTGTACATTTGAAATGTCGTATTGTTAAACTTTCATATCAATTGTTGATTTTACACTCATCATGCACGAGGGAACATTCCGTGCCGAGTTATTATTATTTATGCACGAAGGAACATTCCGTGACGATGATTATTATTTATGCACGAGGGACATTCCGTGCCGACGATTATTATTTGTGCACGAGGGAACATTCCGTGCCGAGTGATTATTATTTATGCACGAGGGAACATTCCGTGCCGATTGATTATTATTTATGCGCGAGGGGACATTCCGTGCCGATTGATTATTCTTTATGCACAAGGGGACATTCCGTGCCGATTGATTATTATTGATGCACGAGGGGATATTTTGTGCCGAGTTATTATTATTTATGCGCGAGGGGACATTCCGTGCCGTGTGATTTTGAGGTTATACACGAGGGGTCATGCCGTGTTTTCCTCCTGTCTATTTTACTTGTTCGGGTTGATATTCCTGTTTTACTTCTACATTTCTGTTAGTACTAGATTCTACTGTTTTAGCAAGTGTTGTCTCTCTTATCCTCAGCATGTTCTTCCCGGTAACTGTATTCTTGTTTATTTTCTGCTATACTATTGAAATGCACAGGTACACTTTGTTGTCGTGTCCTAGCCTCGTCACTACTTCGCCGAGGTTAGACTCGGCACTTACTCAGTACATGGGGTCGGTTGTACTGATGCTACACCTGCACTTCTTTATATTGTGCAGATTACGCAGCCGAACCCAGTGGACATCGTTAGTGAGAGTGTCCTTCAGTCCATTCCAGACGACACCAAGGTAGTTCCGCATGCGTTCGTGGATCTCGGTGTCCCTGTCTATCTTTCATTCTGTCATATATGTGTTTTCTATACAGATACATCATTTTATTTTCAAACTGTTATTTTTATTCAAATCTTAGACTGGTTCGTGAGGTTGTGACTCCATTTCTGGGTTTGTACTTCAAGAGATTTCTTCGTGATTAGCTATTGGTATTTAGATTTTGTTAATGCTTCCGCACTTACCTCAATTATCTAGTCAGTGTTTGTTATTTTCACTTGTTAATAAATCAATTTAGTTAACGCGTTGGCTTGCCTAGCGGGTGCAACGTTAGGCGCCATCACGGCCTTAAGGTGGGATTTCGGGTCGTGACACAGAGTCCTCCAATAAGTCTATACTGAACATCATGAAGAAAAAGCTTGAAGACACCAAGGGGTAGTGGCCGGAAATGCTACCAAAAGTATTATGGGCTTATCGAACAACTCCGAAGATGAGAACATGAGATACGCCTTACTCTATGGTCTATGGGACTGAAGCAGTAATACTGGTCGAGGTCGGAGAACCCAGCCTAAAATACTCCTATGAAAGCGGCAGGAACAAAGATGAAAGCAGAAGGCAGGAACTAGACGAAATCGACGATCAAAGAGAAATGACCTACATAATAATGGTCGCCCAAAAACAACAAGCATAATGTTATTACAACAATAGCAAAGGTCCGGCTGCATAAAGTCGGGGATTACGTACTGAAAGCCAAAAATCAAGCGAGCAAATATCCCCGAGAAGGCAAGCTGGAACAAACTGGGATGGTCCGTACAAAATTACAGCCAAAGCAAACAAGGGTTCATTCCAACTAGAGACAATGGAAGGAAAGCTACTACCAAACAACTAGAATGTCGGCCACCTCAAATGCTTCAACTTCTGAGAGAAAACGCGTCCCCCAAGTCGTACTTTTTTTTCCCTCACTTGAGTTTGTCCCATTTGGATTTTCTCAAGGAGATTTTTAACGAGACGATGAAGGGAATGCTTCGAGTCGTAGTACGCGAAGATAGGGTCGTGACTACTATTTCATTGCTCGACCTCTCAATATTCTCCAAGTCAACCAATGAAGGGACTAGATAGACTGGGACTGGAATGCTAGCCAACACCCAAAAATCTTTTAATTTCTCCAAGTAGGTAACCAAAACAACTATGTCAAATCAATAAGAAACTTATGCTTATCAGCACACCTTTTTCGTGTTAAGGTTATGTTTGACCCCGCTCGAACAAATACCTACTGGTCCTTGGCCGCGATATAATGAAAGGTTATGTTCGAACCCGCCCGTACAAACACCTACCGGCTCTTGGTCATGACTTAATGAAAGGTTATGTTCGACCAAGCTCGAACAAACACCTACCGGCCCTCAACCCCGACTTAACGAAAGGTTATGTTCGACCCCGCTCGAACAAACACGTACCTGCCCTCGACCGCGATTTAATGAAAAGTTATGTTCGACCCCACTCTAACAAACACCTACCGGCCCTTGCCCGTGACTTAGTGAAAGATTATGTTCGACCAAGATCGAACAAACACCTGTCGTCCCTCGGTCGCGACTTAACGAAAGTTTATGTTCGACCAAGCTCGAACAAACACCCACCGGCCCTCAGTTGCGACTTAACGAAAGGTTATGTTCGTCTAAGCTCGAACAAACACCTACCGGTCCTCGACCGAGATTTAACGTAAGATTATGTCTGACCTTGCTCAAAAAAATACCTATCGGACCTCGATCACATCCTAACAAAGAAACAAAAATACACACAAGTACAGAAAATAAACCACAAAAATAGGAGAAGATGCAAGGAACAACTTTGATATTTCACAAAACTATTTACAATAGGCTCGTGGAGATGCATACAAAAAATACACAAAAAATCAAAAGCTAAAACTATGGGCAACCACCATTAGGTCCTTCAACATCCTCACCAACTTGGCCCTCAACAGCATCACTAGCCGGGCCATAACCACCCTCACCATCACCACCTTTACCCTTAAGATATGTGGAATCATGCCAGGCATTCTCCTCAAGCCGGTATACACCCTTGTCCCCTTCGTTATCACCGGTCTTGGGCATAGAGGGATCATACCCATAAGTGATTTGAGCTTAACGAGCCTTAACACGAACATCTTCGACGGCAGCCTCACAAACAGATCATGCCGCATCTAACTATCGAAAGACATATAACTGGGCCTCGACATGAATCCACTCCTCGTACAAATCTCGAGGAACACTGGGAAAATTTGAAATGCGAGAAAAGGACGGCTGTGACAGTAGCTGGGACTTCTCGACCTTCAGAACATCAACTCGGTCGTAGAGGCCAGAAGTCTATTTCTCCAACTCTCAGATCCTCTCATCAAGTCGATCTTCTTTAAGCCTTGCTTTTGTTAAGTCATTTTATCGCTCGCAGCGAAGAGCCCGAACCACCACTTCAAGAGACTCTGCTTTCCTTAAAGATTCTGACTGAGCGGACTCCGGCTTCTCTAACTCCTCCATCTTCTCGGTGAACTCGGCGCTAAGATCATCCGCTCTAAATTGACACTCCTCAAGCTGGGCTTGCAGCAAAACCACTTGAGCTTGGAGACCACTGCACTGGGTGCTCGACCCCCTTGCTGAGCTTGAGCTCTTCCTCCTTACTACTCAACATCTCCTCCAAGACGCTGCACTTCCCCACCATCCACACTAGCTCCCCGTCCCTCGCCTTCAAGTCATCTCTCAATTGGCACACATCACCACTTTCACGAAGCCGACACTGAAGCTCCCTGTACTTGTCAAGGACTCTAAAGTACTTGTCCTTCAATTTCACATAGATATCTTTACGCCTATGTTCTCTACGAGCACTCTCAATCTCCAGGACAACCGTCTACAAAATGAACAAAAGAAGTTAGAGACTGTGAAAGAACAAAACAAAAGGAAAACAACTAACAACGAATGTACTTTACCAAAGGGTGAGGCCGACAATGTTATTCGACAGGTCACTATCATTCATATAATTTAGGGTCGTACCATCAACTTCAAAACTAAGAGGTACAAGGAAGGGGATAATATTCTCGGTATCCACGAGAAAATTAGGGTCCATCGAGATTGTAGTAGTCCTCGAACCCCCATCCAACCTCACTTTAAGCTGAGTAAGTCCCTCGTTGATCATTCGCAACTCATCTATTTCCATGTAGGAATTGGATCCAACATCCTTCTCGGCAAAGACCTTATTTCTATCATCAGTCGAAGGAGGTACATCCGCCGCTACCCCGGAAGACGAGGCCTCTTCGCGTCTTGGTAGAATAGGGATACCACTGCCCACCATGCCTTCGATCGCATCCCCTACAGGTCATATATTTGTACCCACTAAACAAAAGACCTTATGACTAGCCTCAGATCTCTCCCCGATAAGGACAAAACCACAGTCTCCTACATCGGCGGCCATCGACTTCTCTCCTCCGACGTCCACGGCCCTCCTCTTACGAGGCATCAAATTTCCATCACCAGGAAAAGGCTCATCCTCCTCGTCAATGAGGGAATATAAGGAATAAGTCGAGGTCTTCGCGACCGAAGTCTCCACGGCCGAAGGCGTGACAGATTTGGAAGCAGCAATAGAAAGGACCGAGACAAAAGCAAGATCAATCACAGTTAAAGATCCCCTTGCCGAAGCTATGAAAACACAAATAAAAGGAAAGGTCGGCAAAGGTAAACAAAATAAAAGAAGGCCATGACACCGATGGTAGAAGGAACTTACCAGTCGAAAGGAGAGTCAGCCCAAACTTCTTAAAGAAACATGGCCACTCACAAATCCCTACGATGTGAGGGAGGAGTCGACCAACCCAGTCTCAGCAACCGAAGGAGGAGTCGAGGTCTTGGCTGCATGATAAAAGAACGAGAGTTCAAAGCCTACGACCAGGCACATGAGAAAAATCAGATACCTACAAACAAGGAAATTAGGTACTTACGAGTATAATTCCAAGCCTCAAGAAAACATTCGACATTGGCCACCACGTCCTCGGTTCTCACAAAGAAAAAGTTGAACCAGAATTGGCGGTTGGCTTTGTCGTCCATCTTCACCATGCCTCATCGGCGGTGAAGATTTAACATCGTCCCACTATAAAAGCTAGGGTTAACAGATGTATCAAATTCCAAAGTGTCAGTTCGACCCCGGCTAGGTCGGAAAATTTGGTGAACATCCTTATAAGTTTGTAAACGTATGGCGTGAACTGAGCTGGGAAAACACCGTAATACCAAATAGAATTCCTCCACCAGCGAAAGAAGAGGGAGAGTGTAGCCCACTTGGAAGAGGTAGGCATAGAAGGTTCACTACCCAGGATGCTGGACCTGCACCGTATCCCACCCAGCCGGGATTAGTTCAATATGATTGGGAAGGCTAGACTTGGCCTTAAGATCTTCCAATTCTTTCACCGTCATCACTGAGCGAAAGGCTCCAGGGTCAGTTTCAGGTAATTTGGTGAAATCGGATCTGGAATCAGGCTGCGGAGAATTATCTCCTCCACTGACGGGAAGATTATCCTCGACGGCGGCAGGAACACTCTCCTCATGAGGGGGAAATGCCATTGCCAAAGGGACCGCAACACTTCCCTCACCAGACTCAGAAGGCATGTTAGACATATTTGATAACGGAAAGAGAGGTATCAAATGATGAAGAAGTAAGAACAATATGATTCACTGGAACTGAGAAGAAAGGCTCAAAGCAAGAAAAGAGCAAGAGAATAATATAGGATTTTGAAAGAATAGAAGACTTAGACCTCAAAATTGCATCCAAATACTTCTATTTATAAGGGTCTTGGCACCAGAACCAAAAACGGCTCATCATTACTGGCAACGGAACCGAAGCGTCAGGTTCAATCAGTGATCACACGTTAAATGAAGCAACGCCTCGGGAATATGCGTCATAATGACACATGATGTCATGACGCCATCTTAACTCGTGGACAACGTAAGTCCAGCAGATCGCTCGGGAAAATCGAAGCGTTTGAAATGAGCGGCCCATATAGGGCCACACTTCTAGTTCGCCGTAACCACCACGACCTGCACCGCTCGCTCGATTGTTTCGATAGAAAAGAACAAGATCCGCCCATCGAATCCACCTGAAGCCGGCCTCAATAAGAAGAGGGACTAACTGTATGAGTCAAAATCTATCTTTAAAATATTCAAGCCAAGATAGTACTAAGGGAAGAGTTCCCAAGTCGTAGATTATCGAAATGGTCCAAGGAGCAGCGAAGTCTATGGTGGAAGAGTCTACGAGAGCCGTAGTCAAGGTGTCAATAAAGGTCGAGGCCGAGGTCGAGTACCGTTAACAGAGTTGTAATGGCTAGTTTTCAAGGTAGGATATTAAAGAGAATATTCTAGTGAATAATCTCGGCACTTAACTATTAGGATTTCTTAGGAACATCTTCCCTATAATAGAAAAGGAGAAAATGATAGGGGACATGTGATATTCATTTGTAAAAACACACTTGACTTGAGAAAGAGAATCGGATCTCACTTGCTAAGATACAAACATCACCTTTTCACTAAGATTCTTGTCTATACTATTCCACTAGATCCGAGAATAACTCAAAAATTCAAGGGATTGACTATCATTCATCATTGTCAGAAAGAACATCCCCTTATTCCATCATTTCTCAGGTGAATCATTTCTTCTGCTTACTTAAATTCTATTTATTGCTATTCATTATTATTGGATGCTACATTATTGCTTCTGATTTCAAGAACATTTATTGTATGCCATTGCTGCTGTCCGACCAGATCTACGTAATATTTGTGCTTCTTAAAAACTCCATCTAAGGATATTATTGTTAGCTACGACTAATCCTTATTTATATAAATTTAGTTATTCAAACCAAGATAAATATTTTTTTTTTGAGTCAAACAATGACCACTATAACCCTCATGTGTTAAACTATTTTTTTTTTTAAAGAAATAGACAGAATTCATTTTTAAGATATATCTTGCACAAAAAATAATCTCTTTATAATAATGCGTGAATTATTAAATATAATTCTTGCAAGGAGTACTTAATAACTATACGCTCTCTTGAAAGTAAGGTTAAAATTGAAAAAAGACATATATCTTTATAATTTTTTGAAGTAACAAATATTTTAGACCTTTTTTTCCATACACCAACATACAAAACGGACTGAAGGGAGTACTATTTAATTTTTTTTTTTTGTCTTTTTCCCTTGTCCAATTTTTAAGATTTTTCTTATTCATGACTTTCTTTGTTCTTTTTATCAATAAGTGGTGTAATGGAGTGGGTATTTCTTTAGCTTCAAGCAGAGGTCTTGAATTCGAGTAGTGATGGAGACAGAATTTTCGTTAAAGAGATTAAAAAAAAGTTAAAATATTAGAAGAGATTATAGCTAGTGAGAATTGAACCAATAACCACAAAAAGGTTTTAAACCCCCTTGACTAGCTATATTTTTAGGTTGTGATCAAGGGGTTCTAATGAAATAAAAAAATTCTCATGTCTGATTATTCAAAAGCAGTTTATATGCTTGATATGGTTATTTTACAGTTTATGAATATTTCGACTAGCGAAAGGACATGATCGTCCTTTAATTTTATTCACGCATTTTGCCTGTGGAATTCGACAAAACGTGCTAAGCCTGTCCTCCACATGACATAAAACGGGATGCTCTTTTTTCCTTTTTTCCTTTTCTTCTTCCTCTTTTTGTCTTTTTTGCTAAAGACCACTTTGAAGGTGTTTCAAAAATATATTACCTCAATATGCGTTTCAAAAGTAACATTCTAATGGAATTTGAGTGTAATTAGAAATAACTACATGCATTCACTTTGTTGTTTGGTAAAGTAATTACTTAGTCAATACTAAATTAATCGAGTAATTATATGAGTGTAAGAATAATTTAAAAATAATCTTGTATACGGTCCGTTCTGACCTTCCCTTTTTATGATTAATCAAGATTGGATTATGATAGGTCACGGTTCGGCCTCGTGTTATATCGAGCCTCAGTACGAAGTCAGATTGTTGAACCCTTAATTCAGAGGCCGATCAAGGACTAGATCAGCCAAGACCGAGACCTAGCAGAACGATGATCAAGCGAGATCGATGGAAGTTTACCTAGTCAAGTAACGGTAAGCCAAAATATCTGTGATCAAGCAAGGATCACGGTAGAAATATCGGCACGTATCAAGATGAGGCCGGTTAATTAGCCAATCATAGGATTTCTTACTGTATTTAGAATTATACCATAAGTAGAATTCCCCTACTATATAAAGGGGGTCTAATCATTTGTAAAGGAGGAGATTCACGCGATTCAAAGCAATATACTATTCTTTCAGCTCTCAATACTTTGTTATTTCATTCATATCTTACTTTGCTCATTTATTTGGTTCGAGGATAACCTGTCTCGAGGGCCAAAGCTATACGTCTTATTTGATTTACTTTATTTTTTCCTTAAAATCAATTTCAATATCTATTTAAGTATTTTCTCAATTTGTGCCAAGTGAGATCACATATCCTTATAACCACATATAAATTCAATTGTTATCCGTTTTTAGAGTAAACAGTTTGGCGCCCATCGTGGGGCTAAGGATAAAAGTGATTGCCTGGTACTAACTTTCGTAACACACACTATTTTATACTTGTTCTTGTGAGTATCTTTGATTCCAGGATCAGCATGTCGAACTCTCAAGCAGCACCCACACACATACACAATGGCCTTAGTTTCCACGGCAAGAACGACAACATAGATGCCCCAGGGAACGAAGTACCTCCAGTTAACCTCGATGGAGTCCCGTACGTAGACCCAATCGACGTTTGTTCCCATGTTTCCATTAATGCAAATCTAGCCGTCGACCCCGAAAATAGCGTCCGCAGAGACGTTCGATCAAATGGTCTGAGTGCACAGGGCGGCGAAGAAGGCGGGATCAACCTTCGAGTGATATTCGAAATGTTGTAGGCTCAACAAGCTGCAATAGCACAACTCCAAAAGCAGAACCATGCACCGAGCACGGCCGAGCCCGAGCCATCGCAGAAAGTTGTTCATAGGGCTAAATCAGTGTGAAAAAGATCAAACGGAAATGAACCAGGGACTGACCCCACTATCATGAAGATGCTCGAGGAGCTGGAAAAGCGAGTTGAATCGGGGGAGAAGAAGATTTAAGCAAATGACAAAAAGGTGGAAACCTATAACTCCAGAGTAGACCAAATTTCGGGAGCACCACCGATTTTTAAGGGTTTGGATTCAAAGAAGTTCGTGCAAAATCCCCCCTCCGCCGAGCACGGCCCATAAACCTGTTTTGAAGAAGTTTCGTATGCCAGAAATACCCAAGTACAATGGAACGACCGACCACAATGAGCATGTCACTTCTTGCACATGTGCAGTTAAAGGAACAATCTGGAGGACGATGAGATCGAGTCCGTATTGTTGAAAAAATTCGGGGAAACCTTATCGAAGGGAGCGATGATATGTTACCATAATTTGCCACCCAACTCCATTGATTCTTTTTCCATGCTTGCAGATTCCTTGTTAAAGCATGCGTCAGAGCTATAAAGGTCAAGACTAGGAAGTCAGACCTCTTCAAGGTAAAGCAGAAAGATAACGAGATGCTCAGAGAGTTTGTGTCTCGGTTCCAGATGGAATGTATGGATCTGCCTCCAGTTCCCGAGGATTGGGCTCTTCAGGCCTTCACTCAAGGATTAAACGTATTAAGCTCGGTGGCTTCACAACAATTGATGTAGAACTTGATCGAATACCCAACTGTCACCTAGGCCGATGTGCATAATCGGTATCAATCGAAGATTAGGGTTGAAAATGACTAGTTGGGGGATCCTTTTGGGTCTGTTTATCCTATCAGACCTATCAACAGAGTCAAAAGGGATATTGATCGAGAACCACGGTCAAACAGGGAACGTTACCAGCCATATAATGAAGATCGGAGAAACAATGGACCTGGATGCTACCCCATTCGAGGTGAAAGGAGAAATGATCGAGGTCAGAGCTTTCTAGAGCTCATGAGCAAGAATGGTTTCGACAGGAATGTCGAGCCCAAAAAATCACCACGGCTGTCAGAATATAACTTCAACGTTGATGCATCAACTATCGTATCAGCCATCGAATGTATCAAAGATACTAGATGGCCTCGACCTTTGCAAACCAATCTAGCCCAGAGAAATCCCAACTAAATGTGCAAGTATTATGGCACCCATGGACACAGAGTGGAAGATTGCAGACAACTAAGGGAGGAAGTATCCCGGTTGTTCAACGAGGGGCACCTTCGGGAATTCTTAAGCGATCGGGCTAAGAACCACTTCAGATACAAAGATTCAAACAGATAGAACAATCAAGAAGAGCCACAACATGTGATCCACATGATTGTTGGAGGGCTCGATATTCCTCAAGGATCAATATTTAAACGCACCAAGGTGTCGATCACGAGGGAGAATCGAACTCGAGATTATGTACTAGAAGGAACCTTGTCTTTCAATGACGAGGATGTAGAGGGATCTTACAACCCCACAACGACGCACTGGTAATAACCGTACTATGGATAAGACTCAAGTTAAACGTGTTTTGATTGATCCAGGTAGCTCGGACAATATCATTCGATCGAGGGTCGTAGAACAGCTCGGTCTACGGGATCAAGTTGTGCCCGCAGCCCGAGTACTTAACGGCTTCAAAATGGCCTGCGAAACCACCAAAGGTGAAATAACTTTGACTGTGAACGTGGTCGAAACAATCCAAGAGACAAATTTCCATGTGATCGAGGGCGACATTAGGTATAACTCCATGTTCGGGAGGCCATGGATGCACAACACGAGGGCAGTACCCTCAACCCTTCATCAGGTTCTGAAGTTCCCGTCACCAGAGGGAGCTAAAACGGTCTATGCAGAGCAACCCACCGCGAAGGAAATGTTTCCAGTCGACAAAGTGATACCAATATCAATACCCTCATCAACAAAAGGGTCATATTCAAAGGGAAAACAGGAGGCCAAATAGCAACTACCGGTTTCGACCCAATCGGAGAAGCAGGGGACTGACGAGGATGATGACTATGGGGTCCCTCAATCCTTCATAGTCCCTGATGATTCTAACGCCACCAGGTCAACGGTCGAAGAGTTGGAAAAAGTCACACTGACCGAACATCAGCCCAAACAAAAGGTATACCTGGGAAAGGGGCTAGCTCCCGAGCTCATGGGAACATTTATTCAATTCCTTAATAAAGCATGTCCCAAGGATTATTTACCTTTGCCTAATATTGATCGCATGATCGATGCCACGGCCGACTGCGAGATTCTCAGTTTTCTCGATGCCTATTCTGGGTACAACCAAATACAGATGAACCCATAAGATCAGGAAAAGACCTCTTTTATCACTAAGTATGACACCTACTGCTATAATGTAATGTCATCCGGACTAAAAAATGTTGGTGCAACTTATCAACGCCTAGTAACCCGGATGTTTGAAGAACAAATAGAAAAATTAATGGAATTTTATATTGATGCATGTTCGTTAAGCCCCTGCGAGCAGAGGACCATTTGAAGCATTTGCAGGAAATGTTCAGTATACTGAAGAGATACAACATGAAGCTCAACCCAGAAAAGTGTGCATTCGGGGTCAGCTCTGGCAAGTTTCTTGGCTTCATGGTATCCAACCGAGGAATCGAGATCAACCCCGATAAAATCAAAGCTATCACGGACATCACATTAGTAGACAACATAAGGGTCGTGCAGAGGTTAACAGGGCGCATAGCCGCCCTGGGACAATTCATCTCGAGATCCTCAGATTAGAGTCACCGATTCTTCTCGTTACCGAAGAAGAAGAATAACTTCACGTGGGCTCCAGAATGCCAACATGCCTTGGAGGAGCTAAAATGGTACTTATCGATCCCGCCTCTGCTTCACACGCCAAAAGCGGACGAGAGGCTTTACTTGTATTTAGCTGTATAGGAGATAACGGTAAGTGGAGTCTTAGTCTGAGAAGAACAAAGTATGAAATTCCCCATGTATTATGTTAGTCGGACCTTAGGTGAGGCCGAAACTAGGTATCCCCAAATAGAAAAATTGGCGCTCGCTTTAATAAGAGCCTCTAGGAAGCTAAAAACATACTTTCAATGTCATCCCATATGTGTTATAACAACCTATCCACTTTGAAATATTTTGCTTAATCCCGAACTTCGGGTCGGTTGGCGAAATAGACCATAGAAATCAGCGGGTACACTATTGAATATCGACCCCGAACAACCATCAAGTCTCAAATCTTGGCATACTTTGTGGCCGACTTCACACCTGCCCTCGTACCCAAGGTGAAGGAGATCTGTTTGTTAATTCGGGTACATCCTCGGGAATCTAGACCCTCTTTACAGACGGTGCTTCGAACGCAAAGGGGTCTAGACTCGGCATCGTGCTGAAACCACCCACAGGTAACATAGTTAGACAATATATCAGAACTATAAAATTGACTAACAATGAAGTCGAATATGAGGCCATGATTGCAGGTCTCGAATTATCCAAAGACTTGGGAGCGGAGGTGATTGAGGCCAAATATGACTCCCTCATCGTGGTGAACTAGGTTAACAAAACCTTTGAAGTCCGAGAAGACCGAATGTGGAGATACTTGGATAAGCTACAAGTAACTCTACACCGATTTAGGGAATGGACCTTGCAACATGTACCTTGAGATCATAATAATGAGGCTGATGCCCTCGCAAACCTAGGATTATCGGTTGAAGACAATGAACTCAATTCGGGGGCTGTCGTACAACTCATGAGATTGGTGGTCGAAGAAGGTTATGCCGAGATAAACTCCACAAGTTTGACCTTGGATTATAGAAACAAATACATAGAGTATTTAAAGAATGGGAAGCTCCCATTAGATCCAAAGGAATCGAGATCCCTGCGCACAAAGACAACACAATTCACCTCTTCCGAAGACGGAACATTGTTCAAAAGGATGTTCGATGTTCCGTTAGCGATATGTCTGGGGCCAGGAGATACCGAATGCGTTCTAAGGGAAATCCACGAGAGCGCTTGCGGAAATCATTCCGGTTCCAAATCATTGGTCCACAAAGTGATCAGATCCGGATACTACTAGATTGACATGGAGAAAGATGCAAAAGTTTTTTTCGAAAATGCGACAAATGACAAAGGCATGCACCAATAATTTATCAACCCGAGGAGCTGCTCCACTCGGTCTTGTTCCTATGGCCATTCATGAAGTGGGGAATAGACATCATCGGCCGTCTTCCATCGGCCCTAGGTAAAGCTCAGTTTATTTTATTTATGATGGATTATTTCTCTAAGTGGGTTGAAGCAAAGACTTTTGAGAAAGTTAGGGAAACAGATGTCATAGACTTTATCTGGGACCACATCATATGTCGATTCGGGATGCCCTTCGAAATTGTGTGCGATAATGGAAAGCAGTTCATCGGCAGCAATGTGACTAAATTTTTCGAGGATCACAAGATCAAAAGAATCCTATCAACACCCTATCATCCCAGCGGGAACGGACTAGCCGAATAGACCAACAAAACCATCATCCAAAATCTTAAGGAGAGATTAAGCGACACCAAAGGGAAATGGAAGGAAATCCTACCTAAGGTTCTTTGGGCATACCGCACAACATCGAAGTCTAGTACTGTAGCGGCCCTGTTCTTATTAGTTTATGATGACGAAGCTCTAACACCGGTCGAGGTCGGAGGACCTAGCGTCAGGTTCTGATATGAAACGAAAGAATCAAATGATGAGGCTATGAATACGAGCCTAGATTGTTGGATGAAAAACCCAAAAATAGCGTATCGAGAGCTACTACAATCGAAGAGCCAATCTTCGACATTTTTGCGTCGGGGAGTTGGTGCTAAGGAAAGTCACCTTCAACACCTGAAATTCGAACGAAGGAAAATTGGGTCCAAACTGGGAAGGACCGTACTAGATTTTTGAGGTCACCGAAAAAGGGTCCTACAAGATCGTAACGATGAACGTGGAACGAATACCGAGCAATTGGAACATATCACACCTAAAATGATACTACTGCTAAGGTACGACCCCTTTCTATTTTCATTTTTGTTTTAGACTAATACTTGCAGGTGGTCAACAAGAATCGATGGTGGATTTTTCAGCAGACGAAATTAAGTCTTTAGGTCTGAAAGCACGTGTTGCACTCTTTTTCCCTTATATTGGTGTTGTCCTAAATGGGTTTTTTGGTGAGGTTTTTAACAAGGCAACAATGAATCGTGCTAACTTAGATTCAAGCCCGACTACGAATCGGCATCAAAGGTCAATTCAACAATATCCGAGGTTCCTTTGCAATCAACCTCGAATACTGGGGGGGGGGGGAGGGGGGATACCCTCAGGTATACATTATCTTTGAATATCAACTCTAGCGAGGAAACTACTTCGTAACATGAGGGTCTCGATAGATAAGATTTATTGTAAGGGCCAAACAGTTAGAACGAACCGTGCCCACATAGATTGATCGAGCCCTAACTTAAACATGTACGCATGTATGACTATTTTGATCAAGAATAAAGAGAAGTACTTTCCTTGCAAACATCTGATGCTTAAATTTTTTCCTCTTGACATCTCTTAAAGAGCTTCGTACTATAGCGAGCCTAAGGGAAATACTTAATCAAAACGCGAATGATTGCTCCCTCACTCAGGGACTACCGCTCAGCTCAAACAGCCCAAGTTATCGGGCTTTGAGGACAAAAGACCTAATAGGTAGCTCCCGATATCTAAAGTCCAAGGCCACCCCAATGGGGGACTATTATCTCGGTCAAGCCCGAACACAACTGGGAAAATAATCCCAATGGGCAGATCCCGAACAAAAAGGCTACGATCAATTTAACACGGCTCAGAGACGTCCGAATTTCGTAACAAAATAGGCCTTCGAAAAAGGAAAAAATTCTTTCATAACCGGTTCTAAAAAGGCTACCCTCAGCAAAGTCACAAATTAAAGACATCTTTGAGAAACGCTTCGATATCAAGCCCCATAAACTCTAACAAATACAAAGGTTGTTCGGACCCTCGAACACTAACTTATCTCGTGCTAAGGTATTTTAACGCTTGTGATTAAAAATTACAAAATAAAGAAAGTAAAAACATAATTTCCAAAAGGGAAAAGAAAGCCTTGTATTTATATATAAAATAGTCTTCGTTACAAGGTCCAAATCGGCCAATTCAAAATTTTTTTTAATGGCCCAAAACGGCCTCAGAAAAGGTAAAAAGGAAGAACTAAAAAAGTACTAAGTCCTAAGAGGCTTGGTACCAATCGGAGGCATCATCTCCGTCCTCGGGGTCTTCCTCATCTTCAAATTCACTAAGACTATTGGATTTATCCTCGGGGTAGGCTAGCTTTTGATCCTGGTCTTCTTCTACTCGAGCATTATCGACCTCGGACACAATGTCGAAATACTAGGCTTGAGAATCCTCAAGGGCTTCCCTCCAAGCCTGACACTTTGCATAGTCTATCATGCTCCCAGCCTTTGTATGGATGGCCTCGACGTCAATTTTGAATTGGGCCACCTTTTCATCAGCTTTAATACAGGACGCGACCACCTTAAACTTAGCCTCCTCGAGCTTGTTGGAGGCCGAATCCAGCTGAGACTGAAGCTGCTTGATCTTCTCGGCCTGCATTGAGTTTTTCTCTTTCGCATATTGAAGCTAAGTCTCGATCGAATCCAACTGTGCTTGGACGGTCTATTTCGAAGCGGCCAAGATATCCATGCTTCTCTTGAATGCCTTAGCCTTGGCCCATATCTCGTCCACCTGCTTGTCGAGCCATCCGATCTGCTTAAGCCTCTTTCGGATCTGTAGAATCGGGTCATTAGTCGATCTCTAACTTATCTTCACTATCATGAAGAATTCAGAATAACTGTTGGCCATGTCCTTGTGTTCATCCCGAGCTACAACCAAATCAGCCTGAAGTCTTTCACTGAGGATCCTATAAGTTTTGCCTTTCTCAATAAGCCCCCGAACCTCGGCCTTATGCTCCTATCAAACCTTGAGGAAGGCTTCATGGTGAAACACCGAAGCCTGCAAGTAAGGAAGAAGATGTTAAGTGTAATTTACGATTCTAAGTATAAAAGAAGTAAGAAAGAGATTCTCGAAGATTACCCGGTTTAGAGCATGTTGAGCCTCATTGAACAGGCAAGCGGCCCCCACAACGTTCATCACAGCTTGGTCTTCCTAGGTCACCAAGCCCCTCAGATAGCTGGTAGCCCTGATAGGGGAAGAGAAAACTTGGACATCTTCCGGAACGGTAAACACTAGATGCCGTTTGGGGCCTGGGTTAACACTCAGAGCAGAAATTGGTCCACCAACCTTGAGCTCGTTGAAGACCCAATGGCACCCGGTGAAAGTATTTTCTTCGGCACCGGTAAATCACCAAATCTAGTAATCTCCTTGGAAGTAGCACCTTCAAGACCATTGAAGAAACCTTGGAGATCAATCTAATGACTATCCATCATGCTGGCCTCTCGAATCATGGTATTCGAAATCTGGGGGGATTCTGAAATGTCGACCACCCCGAGCTCGACTCCAGGGACCTCTTCCATTCCTTGGGAAGCCTTGCCTCCAGTCTCTCTTTCCACTGTCTTATTTGGGGACGGGGCAACCTCTGGTTTTTCATATTCAGGGACCTCGGCTGAAGCTCCCTCATTAACTGCCTCCAGTTCGGAGGGCTCTTGTACCAAAGCCGTAGCACACGTACGGGCCACTAGACTGGAGTTTTATTCTTCTTCTTCTTCTTCTTCTTCTTCTTCTTCTTCTTCTACATGGCGCCGACATTCGCTTTAGGCTTACAAGTTTTCCTCGCCGGTTTTTTCTTTTCCGAGCCCAATGGAATCCGAGACCTTTTTCTCTTTCTCTCTTTGGTCGTCTATGGAGCTGATGGCTGGGGAAGGATTGCCTCATCACCGGAAGGGGGTCTCATTTCAACATCCTTCCCGAGACCTGCAAAATAAAGGAAGATGAGTTAGTTTGAGAGAAGGCCAAAATAAGCAGTCCAAGATAGAAATTTACCATGGTTGCGTGCCTCCCATCGACCTTTTGATAATTTCATACATGCACGTTCGGAGTAAGGCCTCTGAGACACCATGCCTTCGAACAATCACTTCAATTCTAGAACCGGGTCCGGCATCTGGGCCACAGCTGCAACATCAAAATAGAGATAAGGAAAGATCTAAGGAAATGAAACAGTAAAGAAAACATTCGAGGAGAAAATACTTACTATTCATGTTCCACTTCTTAGGGAACAACATGTCCTCGCGGGAATCAGGTCTGGCGTCCTTATTCGGACGAACCTGCCTATCCAGCCTCTATCCCGAGACTCGTCGATGGGTAGAATGGGGCCCTGCTGGCCTGTAGAGCGAGCTTAATTAGTCTCCCTCGATAGAGCCGAGGACTGTAAAGTCACATGAGATGGTCGAGGGTGAAAGAACATCCCTCGATCTTGCTATTGAAGAAACGTAGGAGGACGATGATTCTCCAAAATAGAGGGTGTATTTGGCCTACGGTGATGCTATAGCTTTTGCAGAAGGAGACTATGATGGGGTCTAAGGGACTATACGTAAAGGGTTAAGTGTAAACACCTAGGTACCCCTCCACGTAGGTGGTGATCGATTCCTCAGGAGAGGGACAACCACATCTTTATTCACCCAGTTGCACTCCTCCTTGGCCTTATCGAGGATGTCCTCGGTGATGGTGCATATATATCTCGACATCGACTCGCATCCACCCGACACCGAGGGGGTCTTCTCTATCTTAAAGTCGGTGACGATTGGGCACCCCGTAGGAACAAATTCCTCAAGGCGGGGCTCCACCACAGCCTCATCACTGCTGGGACGCGATGAAGAAGCAACCTCTTTTTGCAGTACGATTTTAGATATTTTAGCCATTTATGAACAACAAATAAAAGAGTAAGGGTGTTGAGTAGAGTTTAAAGAATTTTGGATGTGGAGATTGTGAAGTAAGGGGATTCTTTGGAAGCAAGAACTGGAAAGGTTTTGATCGTAAAAGTTTGAATAAAAGGGATTGAGGTTTTTTATAGGTAGAGGGTGACGGTTCAGAACTGATAGTGGTCGACCAGTGCCTGACAAGCATTTAATGCCTTGATAATTGGACCGACAGGACATTTTATCGCTTACACCACGGTCGAGCTCGTCACTAACGTCATCACCCACAAAGATGGAGTTCAGGAATTCATGTTGTTTCTCATCATTTTATTTCTAAGAAACGAGTGGAGTATCTGTATACGGTCAGAACGGGCTTGCCCTTCTTATGATTAATAGAGGTTTGATCATGATTGGACACGATTCACCTCGTGCTATATCGAGCCTCAGTATGAAGTTAGATTGATGAACCCTTAATTCAGAGGCTGATCAAGGACGAGATCAACCAAGACCGAGACCTAGCAGAACGAAGATCGACAGAGATCGATGGAGGTTTACCTAGTCAAGTAACGGTAAGCCAAAATATCTGCGATCAAGCAAGGATCATGAGGGAAATCTCGCCACGTATCAAGATGATGCCGGTTAATTAGCCAATCATGTGATTTCTTAATGTATTTAGAATTATACCATAAGTATAACTCTCCTACTATGTAAAGGGGGTCTATTCATTTGTAAAGGGGGAGATTCACGTGATTCAAAGCAATATACTATTCTTTCAGCTCTCAATACTTTGTTATTTCATTCATATCTTACTTTGCTCATTTATTTGGTTCGAGGATAACCTGTCTCGAGGACCAGAGCTATACGTCTCATTTGGTTTGCTTTATTTTTCTTTAAAGTAAATTTCAATATCTATTTACATATTTTCTCAATTTGTGCCAAGTGATATCACGTATCCTTAAAACCACATATAAATTCAATTGTTATCCCTTTTTAGGGTAAACAAAGCTTTAAGATAAAATTGATAAATTCTACACAATTAGTTAGAAACAACACATATGCAAGTAAGCAATGTTGAAGAAGAATAAGAGAAGAAATAGGAAATACAGAAATGAGATGGAGAATAAGAGCTGAAAGTGTTATTTCATCTGTCTATTAGACGTGAATGTGGTCCCCTTTATACACCACATAACCGACTCTAACTAACCACCTTTTTCCTATTTACACTTTAGTCCCTCAACTAGTTACAAGTACACTTCAGTCTAGTCTCTATAAAAATACTCTCCTTTAAGCTGGGGATGAAACACATTGAACACCCCAAGCTTGGACAAAAGGAAATGGTGTTGTGATGAACCCAAGACTTTGGTCATGAGATCAGCCAACTGCAAACTAGTAGAGATGTATTGTGGTACCAACTGGCCATTCTTGATCTTCTATCGAACAAAATGACAATCGATATCGATATGCTTAGTGCATTCATTAAATATAGGATTAGCAGCTATTTTCAGGGCTGCTTTACTATCACAATGTAAAGACACCAGCTGCTGAAACTGGACCTGTAGTTCTTAAGAAATTGTAAGAACCATGTGATTTCTGTAGCTGCTGCTGTAAACTCCTGTACTCTGCTTCAGTTGAGCTTCGACTGACAGTTTGTTGCTTCTTAACTTCCATGAAAGTAAACAATCTCCCAGTTTCATGACATAACATGTGATAGATCTCCTGGTATTAGGACGGGAGGCCCAGTCTGAATCACAATATGCAGACAATATATCTATAGGCCCTGTCCTTAGGAAAATACCAAGGCCTGGTGCTGACTTTGCATATCTCACCACTCGAAATGTTGCATCCCAATGAGATTGTTTGGGATGTTGCATGAACTGACTGAGTACCTAGACTGCAAAACTGAGATCTGGTCTGGTGATGGTCAAGTAGAGAAACTTACCAATAAGTTTCTGATAGCTCCCTATGTCCTCTAGTTCTTTATCTCAATTTACCCCTACATGCTTGTCATATTCAATAGTGTTCAACTTCTGTTTAAGCTCTATTATGGTGTAGATTGATTTAGCTCCTGCAAGCCCAACTTCTAATATCAACTGAAGTGCATACTTCCTTTGCATGAGCAGGATCCCTTTCTTTGATCGTAAAACCTCAATACCAAGGAAATATCTTAGCTCCCCCAGATCCTTAACTTTAAAGGAATTGTGTAGTGTTTGTTTGGCTTCGTCTATCAGTTTTGCATTGCTCCCAGCGATAAGAAAGTCATCAACATACACTAAGATAACAACAATTTCAGATTTTGTGTTCTTAGTGAAGAGTGGATGATCAGAAGCACTGTGATGATACCTTGCTTCCACTAAAGCCTTAGTCAATTTGATGTTCCATTGCCTTGAAGCCTTCTTAAGACCATATAGTGATTTAAGTAGTTTACAGAGCTTATACTCCCCTTGTCTCTGGAAACCTTATGGCAGTTTCATGTAAATATCTTCATAAAAATCCCCTTGCAAAAAAGCATTATTAACATCCATTTGGAACAGATTCCATCCTCTAGTGGCTACTATGTTATGACTGTTCTTACAGTAACCATTTTGGCTACAGGAGAGAAGGTCTCATAATAGTCCAACCCTTCTTGCTGTGTATAACCTTTTGCTACTAACCGAGCCTTGTGTCTTTCTACTTCCCCATTTGTCTTATACTTTATCTTAAGCACCCATTTGGATCCTATGGCTCTTTTTACTGCAGGTAGGTCAGCAATTTCCCACGTTGCATTGTCCTCAAGAGGTTTAATCTTTTGTGGCATTGCTTCTATCCAGTTTTTATCCTGACAAGCTTCCTTGAAGTTCTTTGGTTCAACTATTGTAGAGAATACACCCAAATAGGACTTGTAATTGGCTGACAAATGAGAGTAGGACACAATATTTGAGATACAATGAGGATGATTCTAAGTGTTTGAGGGTGTAACATAGTCTTTCAGCCATATGGAAGGTCTTGTAATCCTGCTAGATTTCCTGACACGAGCTTCCTCAGTATGTAGTTGCTCCATATGTGATTGGCTTATGTCTGGATCTGTGTTTGCACTCCAACTTGTTCTATAGGCTGGTGCACAACAGAAGTATCAACTGAATCTACTATGGTCTCAATTGGTTCCATTGTCTGAGTGTCTATTGCAGCTGTTGATTCCATGACTGGTGCAGGTGAGACATGATCATGGGCAGGTTCAATTTGATCATGGGTTGTGGAGAACTTTGAGTCTTTAGTGGTTTCCTGTTCCTCACTAGAAGAACCCTACACCAATTGTTCAAGCAGAAGGTCATTTGTCACAGGAGGTTCAACACATGGAAATATGTCTTCAGTGATCTGAGTTTCTTCCTTGAAGGGAAACACTTGTTCGCTGAATGAGACTTCTCTACTAGTGAACACTCTTCTGCTATCTAAATTATACAGCTTGTACCCCTTTTGTGTTCCTGGTATCCTATAAGGACTGACTTTCTTGCTCTTGGAGTAAACTTGTCACCGCCAGGCAAGTTACTTGCAAAATACAAACAACCAAACACCGTTAAGTTCTCTATCTTTGCTGGTTTGTTGTGCAACACTTCATATGGACACTTCCCTTTCAGCACTTCTGTGGCAGCTTATTAATCAAATATGCTGCTATCCGTATACAGCCACCCCAGAATCTCATTGGCACTGAACTTCGGAACATCAGTGCCCTTGCAACTTCTAGGACATGTCTATGTTTCCTTTCCACTGTGCCATTTTGTTGATGTGTATATGGACAACTACTCTGATGTATAATTCCCAGAGATGTCAATAAATCATTTCACTGAGAATTAAAGAATTCACTACTATTATCTGACCTCAACACTTTCACAGTTATACCAAACTGATTTTTATCATAGCAAGAAAGTTTTTTATTACAACTAACACTTCACACTTTGATTGAATCAAACACCCCCAGGTATATCTACTATCGTCATCCACAATGGTAACAAATTAATGTTTTATATCATATGTGGACACTCTATGGGCCCCCTACAATATCTAGGTGAAAAAGCTGAAAAGAAATGGTAGAACTCGTATTACTTGAAGGAAACCTTAACCTACACAGTCTAGCTAATGGACAAACATGACAATTCTCTTGCACCTGCATATCCACCTTATCATTTAACTCTAGAATATGCTGCATTGACTTCAATGATCCATGTCCTAACCTCAGGTGCCAGAGTTCACTTTCTTCTCCTTTGTTCATAAAGAAACCTGCTGTATCTACTGTTATGTTCTCCTTTAGCAGATACAATCCATTGTGTTCTATACCAATCCACATCACCCTGCCACTGTAAAGATCCTGAAACATGCAGAAATCAGGAAAGAATGTGAATGAGCAACTGAGATCTCTGGTGAGTTTTGATACTGACAACAGATTGAATTTAAAATCTGGTACATATAAGACATTTTTAACTGTCTTATTCCCTAGTATAGATGCTTCTCCAGTGTCTGTTATTTTTGCCTTATTTCCTGTAGGTAATTGCACGTCATTCCTTCCTTGATCATCAGTTCTTCTCACATTGCTCAGAATATCTTTACAATATCTGACATGATGCGTTTCTCCTGTGTCTATCACCCAATCACATGTCATGTTTGCGGAACACTCTGATGTTGCTAGTTTTGACAAAAGCTTGACTATCTGTTTGTACTGTTCTTCTTTGAAGAATTGTCCATTCCCCTGCACTTGCAAAACTGCTGCCCTGTCTTCCTCATTGTTTACATTCACACTGTTGGTATAAACCTTTCCTCCTCTAGTCTGATTTTTTCTCTTGCTTTTGAAATAAGCTCGATAGCCAATTATCTAAAAATAGTTTTCCTTAAGGTGGCCTTTATATTCGCAATGCTCACAAATGATCCCTGAATTTTTATCTTTAAAGTCTTGACCCCAACCTGCTAGCATGGTGAGTGGTTCTCTATGTGTATCAAACATACCTAAGGAGCTTTGACTCTCTTCCTGAGTAACTATTGCATATGCTTCATTAACAGTCACTACATGTCTTTTTGCTAATACATTACTCCTTATATTACTATAGATTTCATTTAAGCCCATAAGAAACTGCAGCAAACGTTGTGACCTTTAATGTTCAACTGAAGGTCTAGCCTCCTCACAATCACATGAGGATAGAGGTACTAATACATCAAGTTCATCCCACAAATCCTTCATTTTAGAGAAATAAGTAGTTACAAAGTCAGTACCTTGTCTTAATGTTGCTATGGTTGTCCAAAGGTGATAGATTCTAGTTAGATCTGATCTATCAAACCTCTCCTGGAAATCACTCCAGACTTTTCTCGCATTTGAAGCATAGACAATGCTTGGCATCAACTCACTCGATACAGTGCTTCCAATCCACGACAAAATGATTGTATTGCATTTTTCCCACCGTTCTACCAATTCGCCTCTATACCTGCTCTTCACACAAGTTCCATCCACAAACCGAGTTTACTCTTTCCCCCCTGTTCCACAACGCATAATTTTTGGTCCCTGTGATATTGAGCGGTATTAGGACAAGTCTAGGAGCATATGAGGATTGCAAAAATAGCGGATGATTGTGATCTAGTGAGGCGACCTCATTTCCTGCCATATCTGATCAGATCGGATTGTCGTCGAGCTTCATTTCTATAAATTTCTTCCTAATTCTGATGAATTTATGATCGTCACTCTGATAATATGATAAATTCTACACAATTCATCATAAACAACACACATGCAAAAAAGCAATGTTGAAGAAGAAGAGGAGAAGAAATGGGAGATGCAGAAGAATAGCTGAAAGTGTTATTTCATCTATATATTACACGTGAGTGTTGTCCCCTTTATACACCACATAACCGACTCTAACTAACCAACTTTTTTCTATTCACACTTTAGTCCCTCGACTAGTTACAAGTACACTTTAGTCTAGTCTCTATAACAATAAAAGTAAAGAGGACAAAAGTAAGAGTTGATATATACAAGTACGCAGTAGAGAAAAATGAAGAAGATAAAGGATTAAATACCCAAGCGTCACTAGCATTATTATCCTTTTCATCCCAAGATATTATCTTGTTAGAGTGATTATGGGATAGGTAAGAATAAATGCAAATTTGGATTTTTGGATAGCTTGAACGATGACTCCCAAATTAATTATAGCTTGAATAATGACTCCCAAATTAATTACTCTATAAACTAATTTTGCTTTAAGGATATCTTTTCTCTATTAATATTCCTCTTTCGACCTTTAACTTTTATAGTTGAAAACTGTGCTATCGGTTTTCCTTTTAGTTTCATTTTAATTTACTTCACTAACTATCTCTGTAGTTTGCGATAATTGGATTCGTAGCGTAAGTGAAATTACTTCCTTTTTACCCAAAGAATTATGGTGTAGTAGTTTATAAACCAATCTCCAAAGGGCAATGGGCTGAAATCTAGTAATTTTTTTCCTTCAATTATGTAAGCTACTACTATATCTAAAACTAAAAGAATGAATTGTTTGCTTTGTTACACCAAACTAAAATTTCATACCAAAGTATCATTTATATTTCATAATTGTTTACCTTTAAAATTAGGAGTGTTCAAAATCGAATGAAACCGAAAACCGAACCGAAATCGAAGCTTAATGAATTATTGGTATCGGGTTAACGATTTAATGGACGGGGAACAAATTGAAATTTTTTTATTAACGGCTTATCGATTTGGGGGCAGATTATTCAATTTTCTTAACGGATAATCAGTTAAACCGTTATATATATATATATATAATTTATTTTTATCCATATATATATATATATTAAATATCAAAAATCGTTCCACTTCCACTCTTCACTCTTCAGTACTCATCTCTAAGTTCTAACGCCTAATTCCTAAATAATCAGAACAGAAACCCTAACGCCTAGTAGCCTACTCCATCCTGCCCTCTCGCCACCGTCTCCCTCTCCCTCTCCCTCTATGCCTCTCTCCATAGCCAACGTATCCCTCTCGCCGACTCGCCTCTCCATCTCGTCGTCTCCCTCTCGCCGACTCGCCATAGCCAGAGCAGAAGTCAGCAGATGGTAAATATGGCTCCCTCTTGCCTAATTTCTTTTCTTGTTGATGTCTTTAAAGTCAAAGAGCATCTTAATTATCATTAGAATTCTTAGTGCCCTAGTATGAAGAGCAAGCTCATATTTTTGCTTTTTAAAATTGTAAGTATGGATCCAGTCAATACAGCCTTTTGTGTTGATTATTAACATATTGTTACCTTTATAAGAGAAATGAACAAGAAACAAAGGGAATGAACAACTTCGCTTGTGCTATGAATAAATTAATAAAAGCTTAGAACCATTATATTTAATGAGCTAAACTACTGAAATTGTTCCTTTGCATCTAAAACCAGGCAACCACATATCAATGAAATTTGATATCCTTGTATGATCCATATTATAGCTAGCAAGAGTTACATTGGAATATCCATTAGAACTACTTTTTCCTTAATTACATCATATCATAGTTGCAGATGACTAATCTGTTAAACAACTCATACATGGCTTGTATAAATATCTGTTAAGAAACTTGTTATTCTCATTCCTTTTCTTTTATTGTTGCAATGACTCATACATGGCTGAAAATATACAAAGTGATAAGGTGATGATGGCTGAAAGTGGGGCTTCTAATTCAAATGCAATAAGTCAAGCTTAAACAACACAATCAAATATAACCAAAAAAGGAAAAAAAGGTTTGTTGTGTGGGATCATTTTACAGAAATTATTACTTCTAAAGGGAGTACAAAAGCAAAATATGATTATTGCTTTATTGAGTATTGTTTTAAGACCAAAGACGGTAAGTCAACACTTCTTACTCATATGAACAAGTGTCCTAAACGCCCTGCTATTGCTGATAAAAAAGAATCAAATTTAGGCTTTCAATTTGTTCCGGGGGGTAGTCAGGGTGACGTAGCTGTTGTTACTTGGAAATTTGATCAAGAAGAATGTAGGAAGGAGTTATGTCGTATGGTAATAGTTGATGAGCTTCCTTTTATATTTGCTGAGAAAGAAGGTTTTAGAGACTTTATGAAAGTGGAGCAACCTTATTTTCGGATCCCTTCCCGTAGTACTGTAACTAGGGATTGTTTTGATCTTTTTAATGAAGAAAATAAAAAGTTGAAGAGGTCTTTTATAGAAACAAAATAAAGAGTATGTATTACCACTAATACCTGAACTTCTATACAAAGAATCAATTACATGTATATCACTAGCCATTGGATTGATAGTGAATGGAATATACATAAGAGAATAATTAATTTTTGTTCTATTGTTAGTCATAAAGGCGAAAATATGGCAAATGGTATTGGTAGGTGCTTACATGAGTGTGGATAAATAAGATCTTCACTGTCACAGTTGATAATGCAAGTCAAATGATGTGACAATAAAAGAATTGTCTAAGCAATTAACAAAAATGGGAACTAATTTGATGAATGGTACTCACCTTCACGTGAGATGTATGGCTCACATCATGAATCTTGTGGTCCAGGATGGTTAAAAGAATCTTCATTGTCTATTGAACGTGTTAGGCATGCAANGTATGGCTCACATCATGAATCTTGTGGTCCAGGATGGTTTAAAAGAATCTTCAGTGTCTATTGAACGTGTTAGGCATGCAGTGAGATATGTTAGGCAGTCTCCTGCGAGGTTGAAGAGGTTTCAAGAATGTTTTGATGATGAACAACTCAATTGTAAAAAAACTTTATGCTTAGATGTTCCAACTAGGTGGAATTCCACCTACTTGATGTTGCGCAGGGCTGTTGAATTTGAAAGTGCATTTTCACATTATGCTTCTAGTGAAATTGGCTTGAGACATTATCTTGAGCATTTTTATATTGATGTTGGAATTCCTACAAGTGAGATTTTGAGTAGTGATTTGGAGAATGTAAAAAGAATTACAAAGTTTCTTGAAATCTTCTATCTTCTTACTTTGAAGATATTTGGATCACGTTATGTTACATCGAATATTCATTTTCTTGAAATTTGCGCAGTTACTGTTTATTTGAAGCAATTGATAGCAAATGAAGATACAGTTTTAAGTGAAATGACAAAGAATATGAAAGAAAAGTTTGATAAGTATTGGGGTGATCCAAGGAAAATGAACAAAGATAATTTTTATCTCATGTATTTTGGATCCACGTTACAAGCTCGAATTAGTTGGCTATGTACTTGTAAAGATGTTTGGTGTAGATTCGGGGGAAACTATACAAGCAGAAGTGATGAAGTACATGACTTCATTATTTAGTAAGTATGTAAAGTCTAGCTCAAAAGGTGTCGTGCTTGCTTCATCTTCAGATTGTTCTTCATTGGACACTTCGACTTCCGGGTTTTTTGGCAGTCAAGCAAGCACCCAAAATATAGGACTTTTAGATTCACTCATGCAAGATATAAGTGGAGGTGTTGATAGTAGAACATAGTTAGACAAATATTTAGGTGAAGAAACTGAGGATGACATTAAAGAATTTGACATTCTTCTTTGGTGGAAATTGAACTCAGCCAGATTTCCTATTCTTGCGGAGATGGCTCGTGATGTATTATCTGTTCAGTTTCAAGTGTGGCATCCGAATGTGCGTTTAGTACGGGAGGACGTCTTCTTGATTCATTTAGGAGTTCATTAACTCCTAAATTGGTGCAGGCTCTGTGTGTCTCAAGATTGACTTCGAAATGAAAAATTAAAACAACCTGTTAGTGTTGAGGAAGATCTTGATAAAATTGAGCAGCTTGAACAAGGTAATAATATTGTTACTATATTTGTCGTATATAAGTGTTGTTGATATGCTTATGTTTATCGCACGACTCATTATTTTAATATTTTTCTTCAGATTTAGCCAGCAATATAAAAGACCCTTCCGAAATTGACGTGTAGTGTTAATATATCAGGTAAGAATTCAGATTGGATTTACTTTTGGATTTCAGTGCAAATATAAGAGAACATACCTTTTTTTAGGAGATCTAATCAATAAGATTGTTTAAGCTGCTGTCTATGATTTACTTCTGCTTTTGTTTTTTTAAACTAATGCCTACTGTCTATGTTTAATAGAAGAACATCAGTGCTATGCCACATATTTTATCCCACAATATTGACGATAGTACTGTCTTGAATTATGTTATGGGGAAAGAGCGCATCTGCGTTTCCTATAAATTGTTTACTGCTTATAATCCATCCCTATTTCTCTACATAACTGCCTTTTGCTCGGGTATGTTTGTATGGTTAATGATATAGCGTGAAATGCGTATGCGTTATTTCCCCAAACTCCGTAACAAGTTCCACTGTCCAACTGTTAACATCGACAAGCTTTTGTCACTTCTTCCACAAGAAGTGAAGGACAAGGCTAAAGCCAATAATGGTGTTGCTCCGTTAATTTATGTTACCTAGTTTGGTTACTTTAAGGTTCTGGGTAAAGGTGTTTTGCCTACGGGACAGCCTGTTGTTGTAAAAGCTAAGTTGGTTTCGAAGACTGTTGAGAAAAGATTAAGGAAGTTGGTGGTGGTGTTGTGCTATCGCTTAGGCTTGGTTTCATTAGTTGCATCTTTTGAGGTTTTTTCTTAACGTTATTGCTAGAGTTTAAGTTAGAAATTGTGGGCATAACTGGAGTTGGTGCAAACTGGAACCTTCTTTTATTTGGTTTTGGTTCGTGGCTTGTGCTTCGACTTCTGTTGAGATGCTAACGTATGCTGATGATAGTGTGAAAAAGGGTTACTTTTATGTTCACCTTGCTCTAATCTAAAATGGTTTGTGTGGTCTTCAACTCTTCTTTTTTACAAGGATCTGCTCACTTATGGATTAAGCTGTTGTTTGAACTTTGAAGCTGCAGAAATTCAAGCACTGTTAGGCGTTAGCTGCAGGCCAAACATTTCTGTGTAGTCTGCTCACTTATGGATTAATCATTTTGAAATACGTATTATGGACTCACTTTGAATATAGATTGGAATTTCCTATTCTGAATTTGTATGCTAGGCGTTAATAGACATATGTATGTCTGGACTCATGTAATGTAGTCTGCTTTGGGATTTAATGGTAGGGTTAATAGACATGTATGTATGGACTCATATGTAGTATGCTTTGGGATGTAGTGTAGCCTACAATTTGTTCTTCTTATGGCTTGTACCCTACTAAAGTCCAGCTAAATATGAGATTGAGTTGACGATAGCTCCTAGTGAAGACTTCGGAACAAACTAGGGTCAGCAAGTATGTGTACCCTACTGTATGATCTCTCTTTGCAACTTGAATGGTTTAGTTGAATGGATATTCAGTAGCATATGATCTTAAATCAATAAGGAAACAATAGTCTTTTCCTCCATTGAAACATTCACTAGGCTACTTGTATAATGTTGCTGTATGTAATGAATAAGGAAATGTTGTTTTCTCATGTTTGATGATTATGATCGCTCTTCAATGCATATAAATAATGATTGGTACAGTGACTCCCATCCATATTCTTGTTTTTCTATGTGATGAAGTTGGCAACCATTGCTTCATCTTTTCACTCTACAACGCATGACACAGTACACACTACATCATTCTTATGTAGGCGTTAACAAACATGTATGTCTGGACTCAATGTGTAATTTCCTATTCTGAATTTGTATGCTAGGTGGTCAACAAACAATTAATGCACGCAATATAGATTGAATTGGGCCGATAAACCGCCCGATAAGAGCTAAACCTATACCAATCTGCCCGATATCTTATCGGGTGGCTAGTGGATTAATACATTTAAAAGTCGATAACCATTAAGCCAAACCGTTAAGAGTAATTAACTTCCCAATTCACCCGATAAGCAGCCCTACTTAAAATTGGATAATAATTAAATTTATAATGTGATTTTAAGGACACGTTATTTTACCTAATAAAAATTGATAAGTATGAAGATTAGTAATAGAAATGGACAATAAAGTAAACCAAACTAGTGTTGAAATGCAATTCAGCCCTCGAGCTAGAGTGCCTTCGAACTGACTGATGCTAAAGTAATAAATCAGAAAATAAACTGATGAACAAGAGTGTATAAGAGAGAGAAAGAGAGAGTGTGTTATATTGATTTGATATGTGAGAACAATGTGTATTACAAATGATTGAAACTCCTCTTTATATAGTCGAGGAATTCTACTTATGGTATAACTCTAATTACATAAAGAAATCTCATGATTAGCTAATTAACCGTTCTTGATTTGATCCGTTCCGAGATTTTTTCCACGATATTCGACCAGTCATGGAGTCGTCTTTCTGTTATTATGCTATCTTCGATCTTGCTCGATGTCTGTCCCATTCGGTCTCGATCTCTACTGGCCTCGATCTCGACATATACCTCGAATCCCGAACTCGTTACTTTGTCCTCGTGCCTCGGTCTGATCTACTACGAGATCGGTCTTCAATCCTTCATCCTGGTCTCGGTAAATTAGTAAAATCGGGTGAGCCTGATTTTAACCGTATACATATAGTCCCCTCGTTTGGAAAAAAATGAATTGAGCCTTCGATCCTCGACCTGTCATGACGTCATTTCCGTGTTGTAAGCGATAGAAGTGACTGAAACGTCCTATCGGTGTAGTTTTCCGGGCATTTAATGCATGTCAGTTGGTGATCGACTACTAGTGGTTTCGAACCGTCGCCGTGAAAACCATAAATAAGCCTTTTCTTGTTGATTGAAACTTTATTTTCAATCTCTTCTAATCTCTAAAGATTTTTACATCTTCTAAGTTCTTCCATTCTACAAAATCTTCAGGTTTCGTTGTTACCCCCCCTCCCCCCCTCAAATATCAAGTCCTATTATCTTTTTCTTTATTCAAACTTAAGCCAAATGGCAAAAACATCAAAAACGGTACCACAAAAAGAAACTGATTCATCTTCTCAACCGTCCAGGGGAAAGATCCGCTGGAACCGCGCCCTGAGGAGTGTGTTCCCGGGGGTGCATCGTGACCTCCGACTTTAAGATCGAGAAAAATTCGTCGGTACCTAGTTGATGGGAACTAGTGTCGAGGTATATATGCTCGATAACTGAGAACTTCCTTAAGTAGGTGAAGAAAGACTGCAACTGGAAAGGCAAATAGGTGGTGATTCCGGCCCTCAAAGAAAACATCACTACCCACGTGGAAGGGTTTTTGAGTGCTTACACTTACCCTTTCATGCTGGGCCCTCTCGATCCCGTTATCGCCGAGTTCTACCGAAAGTACCAAATAACCTTAGATCAAATCCATCCCTTTTTTTGGCGGATTGCTATCCTGCTCCAATTTTTTGTGAGCAAGGTCGATGGGCTTCCTTTCACCCTCGACCATCTCATAAGATTGTACAGCCCCCGACTCTATCGAGGCGGCGTTAATAAAACTTCAGCGTCGGGCTACCAAGGCACTGATCTCTAACATATATGGGGACAAAGACCGAAGCTGGATGGGTAGGTTCGTTCGAGTGAGGACTTATGACCTAATCCCGGCCGAGAAGATGCCATTTCCCGAGAAATGGAATATGAAGCTTGAGGTACAATCCCATTGGTAGCCTCTATTTATTATTTTGTTCCTTTGCCTTTTCTCATCGATATCTCTTTCCATGATGTAGCGTTGTAGTGGTCGCTTAGATACCCAGTACAATTCCTAACCTCGAGAGCTAGGTCAGGGACCTGACTTTGACCTCTACGTACCTGAGCACGCATGTGTCACGACCCGATTTATCCTCCGAAGGTGTCGTGACGGCACCTAGTATCTACGACTAGGTAAGCCTACTATAATGGGGAAAAATTGAAATAAAAATCAAGCAATAAATGGGATAAGGGCAATTACATAAATAACGTACTGGCCGCTCGGCTCATACAAAACATAACTTCCCAAAACCCGGAATATCACAGACAGTCACAAGCTTCTAACACTATTGTAGCTCTAACAAAACTGGAAAGGTACATAAGGACGTCTCTACAAGATAGAATAGAAGGAGACTCGGGGGATTCTGCGGATGCGGCAGAAATACCTTGCAGTCTCCTGAAATTAGCAACAACGGCTAACCACAAGGCTGATAGCTTGTACCTGGATTTGCACACGAAAATATGTGCAGGAAAGGGCATGAGTACACCACATTTGGTACCCAGTAAGTGCCAAGCCTAACCCCGGTCAAGTAGTGACGAGGTCAGGTTAAGGATCTACTGGATTTCTAAATAAGTCAGTTTAAAACACTACAAAGGATAGGTAATGTCTACAGTAAACAGTTTAAGAAAAACAATATAAGTTACAGTAAAGAAAATCCTCGGCTCAACACAATATATCACAAAGTGGAATCTCCCGGGATACCGTCCCGTAGTTGCAAATGATTATGCAGTACAGGGGGATCTCCCGGAATATGTCCGTAGTCCCAAAATAAATATGCAGTATAGGGGGAAAGTTCCCGGAATACATCCGTAGTCCTAATTTAAATATGCAGTACAGGGGAAAAGCTCCCGGAATACGTCCGTAGTCCCAATTTAAATATGAAATGCGAATGAATGCTGGATAAAGTTTATTTAAACAGATCAGGAGGAAAAGTCACAGGCAAGACAAAGGATAGGACTAACTAAACATGGTGCACATAGTATCAAACAGGAAATTCAGGTAAAACAAGTAGACATGCTCCTTCTTAATCTAAACTACACAATTAGCACGTTAAACAGTGAAATAGGAGTGAAATGATTTATGGCATGGGAGGAAAAATGGAATTTTAGCAACAATTGCCCGTGCACGTACTCATCACCTCACGTACACGGCGCCCATACAATAAATAATATCAAAATTACCTAAGGGGAAGTCCCCATCACAGAGATAGGAAAGCCACTTACCTCGACTACTCTACTCAACTCAAAACCACGCTCTTGCCACGAGTACCTGACTCCGAATGAACCAAATCTATTCAATTCAATTGCATAATGTAAATATCATTGTAAGAAATCGATCTAGCTAATTAGTTCAAGGCTAATACACGAAATTAGGAAAATTGCCCAAAAAGTCTCTCGGGCCCACGTCTCGTAATCGAGTGAAAGTTACAAATTTAGAACACCCATTCGCTCACGAACTCACTTGAACAAGAATCATCGAAAACCGACGTCAAAATATCATTAAATTCTCAGATTTCTATTTAGGGAACCTTCCTCCCACTTTCATGATTGTTCACCCAAATTCATTGATTAGATTGAAGAAATTGCTATGGATTAATGATATACTAGTGAAATAAGGTTAGGAATCGTTACCTATGAATCTTCTCCTAAAAAACAACTCGAAATCGTCAAATCCCGAGCTCTGAATCATTTTATAAAATATGAATTTCAAACCCTCGGATTATAAACAACCCAGCAAGTCCGCACCTGCGACTCATTGGACCGCACCTGCGGTAAATACATCGCAGGTGCAAAAAATCCTTAAGTGGGCTGGAACCGCACCTGCGGTCACTGGGCTGCATCTGCGGAACTCTTGACGCACCTGTGAGCCTGGATGACCTAGGTCAATTCCGCACCTGCGATGCCCCCTTCGCACCTGCATGTCCGCACCCATGGCTCCCCTTCCGCAGGTGCGAAACACTAGCACATCAATGCTTCAGCTGGTTTTAAGTTCAAAAACCATCTCGTTGAGCATCCAAAACATCTCTGAGGCCCCTCGGACCTCAACCAAACTTACCAACCAGTCCTAATACCTTATCCAAACTTAGTCGAGACTTCAGAACACATCACATAACATCAAAAGCACCAATTATGCATGGATTCAAGCCTAAAAACTTATGAAATTTCCAAAATCTATAACCGATGTCGAAATACGTCAAAACTAGTCTGAATGACCTCAATTATTACAATAGGTCATAAATGACACTACGGACCTACAACCACTCTCAGAATTCCATTCCGAGCCCGATATCAAAATTTCACTTATCGGCTGAAAATCGCTGAAAATCTAACTTTCGCCAATTCAAGCCTAAATCTACTACAGATCTCGAGAACACATTCCGAACACGCTCCTAACCCCAATATCACCCAACGAAGCTAACAGAGTCGACAAAATTTCATTTCGGATCCGTCTTCATACAGTTCCAACTATGATCCGATTTCTAAAGCTTAAACCCACATATAGGGACTATGTGTCCAAAAACTCTCAGAATTTCACAACTAATCATTCCGACAAGTCCCATAAGCAGATATAAAAGTGGGGAAAGAATTTATTAGGGGATCGAGGTGCTAACTCTCAAAACGACCGAGCAGGTCGTTACAACATGACACAATTTATCAAAGGGCCGATGAGAAGCCAAAAATCATGGTAAGTCTTCTTTCACGTGTATAGTGGTTTGATTAAGATATTTCTCTCATGCTCATTCAACTTATTTTCCTGCAGGTCTCGGCAAAGATGCAGTCATGAGGCCCCCATCTAGAGAAGAAGAAACTCTGATCCCGGGCCCGAAACCGGGAAGGAGAAAAAGAAAAAGAGGACCTCATCCTCCGAGAATCCAGAATCCATGAAAAAGGTGACTCGTAAGCCGAATAAGGACACCATCCTCTTTCCAGCTGAGTCAATTTAGATCTTAAGAGAGGAGGAAGAGGAAGAGGAAGACTATACCGGGCTGTTGGCCCGAACAAAGACGAGAACTGAGGCTCAGAAGGCTGCCGAGCCGGTGGAAGCCAAAAATAACCTGCCCCAAGCTGACGGGGCCTCGGGAGGCGGCTCGAGTGGAGTCCCCGAGTTGGAAAAAGGTGAGAGTACCTCATCTCGTGGAAAAAAAGTAGAGGAACTGGCCGTGGAGGTCAGTCTCGAGGTTCCTCGAGATGAAAATGATGCCCCAAGAGACCTACTTGGGGCAATAGAAATTGGGTATTTGCTGACCCTCCCTTCATTTTCTAAGGATGGGAGGCCCAAACTATGAGGACTCCCGATGTAGAAGGAACCCACAGAGGGGAAGACCCCTTCCGTGGTTATTTTAGCGGGATCGAAGATGTCACCATTTTGAGCAACTTGGAAATACCAAGGAATGATCCAAGTGGGACTTCCTCCAACTTCAAATCGACCAACCAGCTCCCAGACCCCAGTGCCTGTCCTGGGACAAAACGAACCATCATCATCTCCATCCCGAAGGATGCTCGAGTTTTTGCCGCCCCTGTGGGGATGGCCAATTATCTTCGGGGTCTGGTCACGGAGGAGGACCATCCCCTAATGGATGAAGTGGAGACTCTGTGTCTTTTCAATGAGGCAGAACAAGCCTTGAATCGGTTAAGACTTAACTTCCCTTATGAATATCATACTTGTGTTTCTCTTCTTTGTCTAAATTCTTACTTTTATCTGTGTAGGCCTTGCTGCTTCATCATGAAACATTTTCTAGGTCTCGAGTTGAGCTGAGTTGGTATGAGGTCCACATTAAGAGGCTTACCGAGGAGAGAAATGCCCTCAAACTTCTCATCGGGAAAAAAGAAGAAGAGATCAAGGACCTCCGAGCCGAGTTGGACACGGATCACAAAGAAGAGACTGACCTGATTGAACAGGTAATGAAAATCTTAGAATCTCATGGCATCAGTTAGGGGACGATGGCTAACACTTCAATCTCACAGGTTTAGCAGAAGGTCAAGAGAATCGAGCAGTTTCGTGAAGAGGTCGATATGATGAAGGTGAAGACTTTGGGATAGAGGAAAAATATGGACCGCCTTGCCTTAGAGAAAGAGGCTGCTCGAGCCCAGCTATCGACTGCTGAAAGTCAGCTTCAGGGGATGAAGGAAAAAAACTTGGCACAGGCCAAGAAAATAGAAGAGTTCGATGCTCGTTAACCACCAAACTTGCAAAGGCCAAATCTGAGGCTGAAAAGGATAAGGCCGATACAGAGGCGATCGTGGTCGTCTACAGATCTGATGCTGAAGCTGCTCAAGCCCAAGCAAAAGAGACTGCTGAGGCCACCCAAAATCGAGCACATTGGGTTGCCGAATTTGCCAAGTGCCAATATCGGAGGGAAACCCTCTAGGAGATCCATGCTCGGGGTTTAGATCTCACTGATGAGATAAAAAAGGATAAAGAGCACGAAGACGATACGAAGGCACTGGCCTCCTCCGATGATGATGATGACACCGAG
>ML407205.1:0-23124 GCA_005239525.1 Nicotiana knightiana | reverse complement strand
GGGGGGGGGTAGGGGGGCGATGGAGAAGAAGTTTCCCCCGAGGAAAATTAGGAACCTTAGGATTTTTCACTTTTGTTCTTTTGTGTAGGATCCTGATCGGACCTTTTAAATATTCTTAAAAAGGTTTCTTCCCGTTCCAACTTGTCTTTATGTCATTTTCTGCCTTGTGAAAATTCTGTTTTATCCATGCCTTATGAAGATTTTGTTCATAAGTTCGAAACTTAAGCAATTCGATCAAAGTTGGACTAGTGTAGTCTTTATAATCGAGTGAGTGCTTGCTCGAACTCGAAGTAGGGTGACCCTTACGTTTTATTTGATTGAGGATGATTTCTCGAACTCAAAAAATGGCCCTTAGGCTCTTGAATTAGGCTGATATGGCCTTAAAAGGAATGGCTTTTTCCCCTTTTTGGCTTAAAAAAGTTAATCATATAAAAATTTGTTATGCCTTAGCATGAGATTAATTTTTACCCGTTAGGGTTTTGGAGGGTTGATGTTATCGAAACCCTTTGTTTCGTTATGCCTTAGCACGAAATAAAATTGTTCGGAAGTTCGAACAATTCAGTACCCCTTAGGGTTTTCGAGAGTTGATGTTATCGAAACCCTTTGTAGTCTAACCGGTTTATTGAAAATATTCGAAGTCCCATTTTATTACGAAATTCAGATGTCTATGAACCGTGTTAATTTTTCCATAGCCTTTAGCTTGGGATTTGCCTCTTGGGCTTGTTTCCCGATTACACTTCGAACTTGTTTGAAGTGTCAGTCACCGAGTGGGGTGGCCGTGACCTATAAAATCGAGGGTTGCCTTTTTAAAGTCTTACGATCTCGAGGCTTTAGTAATTCGATTATGTCAATTTCTTGGATGGCAGTCCCCAAGTGTGGGGTTAGTTGTTTGAACTTCAGTTGTGATTGGCCCTTAAGCTTGTTTCCACAATAGATCAAAAGTATGAAATTGTAAAGTAGAAAATTTTTCTAAGGCATGATATATTTGGAAAGGAAAAATACTTCTCTAAATCAATTATAAATCCGTACATGTTTGTCATTAGGGCTCGAGTAATCTACATGGGCACGGTTCGTTCTACCGTTTGACCCTCACATACAAAATTTACCTATCGAGATCCTGTTGACACGAAGTAATTTCCTTGTGAAAAAATTGACATTCGAGGGTGATGCCCCCCATTATTCTAGGTCAATTATAAAGAACCTTGGATACTGTTGAATAGCTCTAACTTAGCACGAACAATGGTTGCCTCGTTAAAAACCTCGCCGGAAAAACCCATTTGGGACAAAAATCGGTCTAAGGGAAAAAGAGTGCAACGCGTGCTTTCAGACCTAAGGACTTATTGTTGAAGAATCCCTCGATGTCTTCGATTGAACACTTGCAATCGGTTAATATAAAATATAAATGAAAATGGAGAAGGTCGTACCTTAGTACTAATATCGTTTGAGCAGTTATATGTTCTAATTGTTTGGTAATTGCTCGTCGTTCATCGTGTCAAGTTTGTAGGATCCTTTTCCGACGATATCGAGGACCTGATACGGTCCCTCCCAGTTTGGGACAAGTTTTCCTTCATTTGGGTTTCGAGTATTGAGGGTGACTTTTCTCAGAACTAAGTCCCTGTTTTAAAGTGTCAAAGATTGGCTCTTCGGTTGTAATACCTTTCGATATGCTGTTTGTGTGCGGCCATTCGAACGAGGGTGTCTTCCCATCTTTCATCTAGAAATTCGAGGCTTGTATTCATAGCCTCATGATTTGATTCTTCCGTTGCATACTGAAACCTGAGGCTAGGTTCCTCGACTTCGATGGGGATCAGAGCTTCGACACCATAGACTAAAGAGAACGGTATTGCCCCACTACTGGATTTTGACGTTGTACGGTATTCCCAAAGGACCTCGGACAATATTTCTCTCCATCTTCCTTTAGCGTCTGTCAATCTTTTCTTTAGATTTTAAATGATGGTCTTGTTTGTCGATTCGGCATGTCCGTTCCTACTAGGATGATATGGTGTTGATAGAATCCTTTTAACCTTGTGTCTTCGAGAAACTTTGTCACTTTACTGCCGAGGAATTGCTTCCCATTGTCGCATACGATCTAGGCAGGCATCCCGAATCGACATATAATGTGGTCCCAGATGAAGTTTATGACTTCTTTTTCTTTGACTTTCTCGAAGGCTTGTGCTTCAACCCACTTAGAGAAATAGTCAGTCATAAACAAAATGAATTGAGCTTTACCTGGGGCCGATGGTAGGGGGCCGACGATGTCCATTCCCCGTTTCATGAACGACCATGGGGATAAGACTAAGTGGAGTTGCTCCTCGGGTTGGTGAATTGCCGGTGCATACCTTTGATATTTGTCGCATTTTCGAACAAACTCTTTTGTCTCATTTTCCATATCGGCCCAATAGTATCCTGCTATGATGACTTTGTGAACCAATGACTCAGCACTGAAATTATTTCTCAAGTGCCTTCGTGAATTTCCCGTAGGACGTAGTCGGTATCTCCTTGACCCAAACATATTGCCAATGGTCCATCGAACATCCTTCTATACAGTGTTCCATCCTCGTCCAATGTGAACCGTGCGACCTTCATGTGAAAAGTCCTCGATTTATTAGGATCCGATGGAAGCTTCCCGTTCTTTAGGTATTTGATATAATTACTCCTCTAATCCCAGGTCAGACTTGTGGAGTTTATTTCGGCGTGGCCTTATTCGATTACTAACTTCGAAAGTTGTACGGCAGTCCCCGAGCTTAACTCATCATCTTCGACCGATGACCCCAAATTCGCAAGGGCATTGGCCTCGTTGTTTTGCTCTCGAGGTACATGCTGCAAGGTCCATTCTTTAAATCTATGTAGGGCCACATGTAGTTTGTCCAAGTACCTTTGCATTCGATCTTCTCGAACCTCGAAATTTCTGTTGACTTGGTTTACCACAAGTAGGGAGTCACATTTAGCCTCGATGACCTCTGCTCCCAAACTCTTAGCTAGCTCGAGACATGCAATCATGGGCCTCATACTCAGCCTCATTTTTAGTTAACTTGAAAGTTTTGATAGGCTGTCTAATTGTATTACTTGTGGGCGGCTTCAAATGATACCTAGCCCGGACCCCCTGCCTGTGAAGAGGGTCCACACCCCCGATGATGTACCCCATTTTAAAAATAGTTCCTTTTTGACCTCGGGTACGAGGGTTGGCGTAAATTCAACCATGAAGTCTGCCATGATTTGAGACTTGATGGCCGTTCGGGTTTAACACTCGATATCGTACCTGCTGATCTCGACGGCCTATTTGGCCAATTGGCCCGAGATTTCGGGCTTATGCAAAATATTGTGAAGGAGATAGGTAGTCACCACACAAATTGGGTGACATCGAAAATATGGTTTTAATTTCCTAGAGGCGGTTATTAGAGCAAGCGCTAATTTTTTCAAGTGTGGTATCGAGTCTCAGCCTCACCTAAGGTTCGACTAACATAGTAAACAGGAAATTGCGTACCTTGCTCTTCTCGAACTAGGACCCCATTTACCGCGATTTCTGAGACTGCTAAGTATAAGTAGAGTTGCTCGTCCGCTTTCAAAGTATGAAGCAGTGACGGGCTCGAGAGGTACCATTTTAGTCTTCCAATGCTTGTTGGCATTCCGGGTTCCATGCGAAATTTTTCTTATTTTTAAGCAGTGAGAAGAACCGGTGACTTTTATCTGAAGACCTTGAAATGAATCGGCTTATGGCGTCTATGCGCCTTATTAACATTTGTAAGACCTTAACATTATCTACGACCGTGATATATTTGATGGCCTTGATTTTATCCCGGTTGATCTCGATGCCCCGATTTGATACCATGAAGCCTCGTCATTTCCCCGATCCGTCCCCAAATTCGCACTTCTCCGGGTTGAGTTTCATGTTGTACTTTCTTAGTATGTCGAAGGTCTCCTGCAAATATTTCAGATGGTCCTCTATGCGCAGGGACTTAACTAGCATGTCATCAATATAAACTTACATTTATTTTCCTATTTGTTCTTCGAACATTCAATTTACTAGGCGTTGATAAGTACCACCAGCATTTTTTAGTCCAAACGACATTACGTTATAACAATAGGTGTCGTACTTAGTGATGAATGAAGTCTTTTCCTGCTCCTCTGGATTCATTTGTATTTGATTGTACCCGGAGTAGGAATCGAAAAAGCTAAGGATCTCGTGGCCGGCCGTGGCATCGATCATGCGATCGATTTTCGGAAAAGGAAAGGAATATTTAGGGCATGCTTTGTTTAAATCCTTATAGTCTACGCACATTCTAAGTTTATTCCCTTTTTAGGGACTACAACTATGTTTGCTAACCATTCCGGATATTTTACCTCCCGAATAGACCCTATTTTGAGAAGTTTGGTTACCTCGTCCTTGATGAATACATGTTTAACCTCAGATTGGGGCCTTCTCTTTTGCTTTATTGGATGGAACTTTGGGTCCAAGCTCAATCAATGAGTAGTGATCTCCTATGGGGTCCCTGTAATATCAAGGTGGGACCAAGCAAAGCAATCCGTATTATCGATAAGGAATTTAGTGAGTTTCTCCCCGAGCTCAGGGGTTAACCCCATGCCCAGGTATACCTTTCGCTCGGGTAGATACTCGATCAGTATGACTTGCTCCAGCTCTTCGACCATTAATTTTGTGGCGTCGGAGTCATCGGTAATTATGAAGGATCGGGGAATCCAATGTTCGTCATCCTCATCCGCCCCTCGTTTCTCTTATTGGGTCGAGGCTGGTACCTATGGTTACTATTTGACCTCCTTCTTTTCTTTTGGCTCCGATACCTTTGTTAATGAAAGCGTCGATACTTTGTTTGTTGAATAGTCCCGGCTACATTTACTACGAATGCCGGTTTTACTCCATTCGGTGTCGGGAATTTTAGCACTTGGTGAAGGGTTGAGGGGACCGCCTTCATGTTGTGAATCCAGTGTCTTCCGAGCAGGGCGTTTTATCTCATATCGCCCTCGATCACATGGAAATTTGTTTGTTGAATAGTCCCGGATACATTTACTGGTAAGATGATTTCACCTTTAGTTGTTTCACTTTCCATGTTGAAACCATTGAGACCCCGAGCTGCGGGCACGATCTGATCCTGTAGGCCGAGCTGCTCCATGAACCTCGATTGAATAATATTGGCCGAGCTCCCTGGATCAATTAAAACATGTTTAACCTAAATTTTATTCATAAGAATAGAGATTACCAATGCATATTTGTGGGGTGTGAGATTCCCTCTGCTTCCTCATCATTGAACGTCAAGGTGCCTTCCGGTACATAGTCTCGAGTTCATTTTTTCCTGGTGATCAACACCTTGGTGCGTTTGAACACCGGCCGTTGTGGAATGTCGATCCCACCAATGATCATGTGGATCACATGCTGTGGTTCTTCCTATTTGTGTCCATGTCTATTAAATGATTTTTAGCTCGGTCTCTTAAGAATTCTCAGAGGTGACCCTCGTTGAATAGTCGGGCCACTTCCTCCCTTAGCTGTCTGCAGTCTTCGGTTCTATGACCATGGGTACCATGGTATTTGCATATTTGATTAGGGTTCCTTTATCCCGGATCGGTCTGTAGAGGTCTAGGCCATCTAATATCCTTGATTCTGCCAATAGCTGATACAATACCTAATGCGTCGATGCTAACGTCGTATTCTGATAATTGTGGCACTTCTGTGGGATCGACATGTTTATCGAAGACACTTTTTCTCATGAGCCCTCGGGAGATCTATCCTTGATCATTCCTTCGATCATTTCGAACGAGATTATGTCCAGAGCCGTTGTTTCTATGATTTGCGCTGTATGGTTGATACCAATCTCTGTTCAATCAGGGTTCTCTGTCGATGTCCCTTTGAATTCTGCCGATGGGCCTATTTGGGTAAACTGAACCGAAAAGGGTCCCCAATTGATGATCCTCGACCCTGATCTTTGACTGGTACCAATTATGCAAATCGACACAGGTCACTGCTGGATATTCAATTAAACTCTGCTTTAGCTGTCCTAATGCTACCGAACTTCGTTCATTCAAACCTTGAGTAAAGGCTTGAACATCCCAATCATCTATGATCGAGGGTAGGTCCATGAGGTCCATCTGGAACCGAGATATGAATTCCCTTAAAATTTCGTTGTCTTTTTATTTGACTTTGAAAAGGTCCAACTTTCTAGTCACAACCTTTATTGCTCCGGCATGTGCCTTCACGAAGGAATCTGCAAGCATGGCGAAGGAATCGATAGAATTGGGCGGCAACTTCTGGTATCATATCATCTCCCCTTTCGATAAAGTTTCTCCAAATTTCTTCAGTAGAACAGATTCAATCTCATCATCTTCTAAGTCATTCCCCTTTATTGTGAATGTATAAGAAGTGACATGTTCATTAGGGTCGGCGGTCCCATTGTACTTGGGAATTTCTGGCATGCAGAATTTCTTTGTAGTGGGCTTCGAAGCCACACTTGGAGGGAAAGTCTTCTGCACGAACTTCTTCGAATCCAAACCCTTTAAAATCGGTGGTGCCCCCGGTATTTGGTCAACCCGGGAGTTGTATGTTTCTACTTTTTTTCATTTGCCTCGATTTTCTTTTCTCCTGATTCAATCCATTTAGTGAGCTCCTCGAGCATTTTTATAATGGCGGGGTTAGTCCTTGATTCATTGGCGTTCGATCTCTCTGGTACAGGTTCGACCAGTTGAACAACTTTTGGTGAGGGTGAGGGTTCGACCTTACCTGGTGCACGGTTCTGATTTTGCAGTTGTGCTATAGCAGCTCGCTGAGCCTGTAACATCTCGAATATCAGCTGAAGGCTGACTCCACCATCTTCTCCGTCCTGCGTACCTCGACCACCTGGTCGAACTTCCCTGTGTACGCTACATTCGGGATCAAAGCCCAGATTTACATGTAGGGCGATATATGGACTAACATCGACGAGATTTGCAATTGGTACTCCATTGAGGTCAGCCTGAGGCACTTCGATCCCTGGGGTGGCTACATTGTCGTTTTCCTCGTGAAATACCGGGTTGTTGTCACCATGAGTGGGTGCTACTTGTGAGTTTGACATGTTTATCCTGAAATAAAAAATACTTACGAGAAAAAGAAAACAATGTGCGTTATCGGAATCAGTATTAAGCAATCACTATTATCCTTAGCCCCACAGTGGGCGCCAAACTATTTATCCTTAAAATTGGATAACAATTAAACTTATAATGTGGGTATAAGGACACGTGATTTCACCTAATACCAATTGATAAATATAAAGATTAGTAATAGAAATGATAAATAAAGTAAACCAAAGTAGTGTTGAAATGCAATTCAGCCCTCGAGCTAGAGTACCCTCGGACTGACTGATGCTAAAGTAATAAAGCAGAAAGTAAACTGATGAACAAGAGTGTATAAGCGAGAAAAAGAGAGAGTGTGTTATATTGCTTTGATATGTGAGAACAATGTGTGTTACAAATGATTGGAACCCCCCTTTATATAGTAGAGGGATTTTACTTATGGCATAACTCTAATTACAGAAGAAAATCCCATGATTAGCTAATTAATTGTTCTTGATTTGATCCGTTTCGAGATTTCCGCCACGATCTTCGATCAGTCACGGATATCTCGCATTTATGTTATTATGCTATCTTCGATCTTGCTCGATGTTTGTCTCATTCGGTCTCGATCGCCACTGGCCTCGATCTCAACAGGTACCTCAAATCCCGAACTCGGTACCTTGTCCTCGTGCCTCGGTCTGATCTACTACGGGATCGATCTTTGATCCTTCACCTTGATCTCGGTAAATTAATAAAATCGGGTGAACCCAATTTTAACCGTATACAATAATATAAAGAAATATTATTGACATTAGAGTCTAATGATTAGACGGTGATGTTATTCTCGTTTGGTGATGTTATTCCTCATAATCTTTTCAAACTAATTTCAAAGAACTTACACACGAAGTTTGCAAAACTTAAAGCCGTGACATTTAAAGAACAACTTATACGTAAAATAAAGTTATCAACACACTAAATGCTGGATCAAGAATAGAAAATATCTTCAATTGTTCACCTCTAAATCTTTACTGATGACCTACAACGTCCAGACCCTACTTGTTTCTGTTTCGAATTTGGAATGAAAATATTAAAAAATTGTAAGTCAATTTATAATGCAAAAGCACTCAACGTAACTTCTCAGTCTCTAGGATGCACTATGCAGCAAATAACATCTTCTTGTGGTCAATCCCCCATCAAGTATGAATCTGATCAATATGTCTAGTATCCAATGCGTCAATATATATAAAACTCACTTAAATTAAAGAAATGGAATAATTAAACGAAAAGTCCAGCCACTGGAGGTATATATTGCATGTCCAACGAAAGAAAAATATTCTATCTACTGTTCTGTTAACAATTGCAATTTATGTTGACTTACTCAACTATGTACAGGTTCATTATGATATTTGGCTTAAATTCTCCAAAGCCTAATTTGAAAAAATGATGTTGCACTTAACTAGAAAAAAATATGGGGAAATATAGTCTACCTATGGAGTTACCTTTATTAAGGAGAATTTTACTTCAAATGTGGGATTTTTTGGTACGAATCCAGATTTAATCGAGCCGTACTGAATAAAAATAAATAAATCCTACAAAATAAGTATAATATTCACTATTTATATATATATATATATATATATATATATATATATATATATATATATATATATATATATATATATATATATATATATATTATGATAGAAAATGAAGCTGGGCTTGATATAGATGTTGGGCCAGCTGAGAATGCAAGCATTGGGCCAGTCTTGAAAATCAGAGAACAACAAGGCCTCCCCAAAGACTATTAGTCTACGTTTGGGACCTTGGTTGAGGGAATTAGTTAAATAGCAGAGTACGGGCATTATGTAGGCAGGTTGAATATTGTAGAAACTTCCTTTCTCTCTGGTCTCTCTCTCCCACGTCTATTTCTCTCTGTGGTTCTGTCTCTCCTCCCTACTTTCTTTCTGTTACTATCCTTGTTATGTTAATGTGGGTTTCCATTAATGAACGATCAATTCACAATTCCAATTTGTAAGTGTGTTGTTTGAGAAATTCATTACATTGATGCTTTCATTGATTTGGACTCCATGCGCCTCTACTCTTCTACTATTATCAATTATCACCTCGACGCCATCCAGGAACTGATGATGGCGATGATGGACAATAACTATCGTATGCTGGAAATTCTAGGCAACATTGAGAACAAGTTGTCTTCCTCTTACGTGACGATCCCTGAAGCTTCTGCACATCGGAATGTGGTTGTGTCTTTGGAAAATAAGTGTGAAGAGAAGGAGATATCATCAGCAGAGGCTGGTTCTGATTTGGATAATGGACGCTCCAACCCTGCGGATAATTCTGAAGTACTTATTGAGATGGTGGAAACTAAAATTGACGAGGAGGAAAGTTCAAAAGGCTATGCCTGCAAAGTGTTGGCTGAAATACCCGATAGGAAGATTGACATAAAAGATGATTCACTGAAGAATCATTCAGCCAAACCTGAAACCCAGGCGTTAGACGAAATGTTTCAAATTGTTTCCTTAGTCAAGTGTGATTAAAGTAACCACGTGCTATTTGATAATCCACTAGCTCTGTCAATTGTGCCTTCTGCTTGCAGTAACGCTCAACGTCTCAACAAAGGTATATTTGATTACTTAAGTGGACATGATCACGCTAAACTTAATCTTTGCTTTGCATCTGCTCAATTCAGATTAGTGTCTCCATTTGGTCCTGGTTCTAATTTACTTATCACATCCCTTAGTGTCATAAAGTATTGTGTATTTCGTACTGCTTTGGGGGATTTAGAGCCTAATAAGTTCATAACTTCAACCTTGAGGAATTCTTGCAATTGGGTCGACACTGGACAAGGATTTACGAATGATTCAAGTTGCACATATCATCATATTAGTCCTTTGATTGCATCAGATGCCCATAAATTGTTTGAGGGAATTGCTCAACGAAGCAAATGTTTAGTTGCACGATTATATGATCCGTGACTGTGTAGGTTGAGTTCAATCGGGTGTTGAAAGCAGTGATACTTTTCAAAGTCTTTTTTGTACATCATACCAGCTACTAGGAGAGTCTCTAGAATTCTCATTTAGGCATGCTTGTGGACACGACACCCATGTTGCTATGCTTCTAGGTGTTGCGACAATTATTCAGGAACAATATGATGAATTGCAGGGGATTATACTTTTGATTTTTCAGCCAGCCGATACAGGAGGTGAAGCAAAGAAAAGGCTTGATTTCGGGATGCTTAAGAATAGTGATGCACTTGAGGTCACTGTTTACTATGCAATGATTGCTCCAAATGACACTAAAATTATTGTTATGATGACTACATTCTATTGGTACAAATAGAGATCATACGTGGAATTAATTATGTGGTTGACATGGCAGGTCACGTGGATCAAAAAAAGAGTGACAGTTGGACGGATAATTCGAAAGAGATACGAATCTAAACGGATACGAGTAAATCACCCATGAGGTGATTAGAAACGGATGTTCGAGTCTCTTTAAAAGAATTGAAGAGGCACCAGTGAGATGAACCTAGACAGAAAAGGAGATTGATTCATAAATCTTCAATTAATGAGCTTAAACGTTACTGAATCTTCACGGAATAGTTACGATTATCAATTACAACGTTTCATTAATGAAATTAATGTTCATTATGGCTAAATCATTAATAAGAGTAGACGTTGTACTTGAAGGTCCCTATAAAAGGGAAAGAAATGTTATTTGTATGGACACATTCTGATTACTATTGAAATATACTTTCTAATTATTCTGCCATTTCTACTTCTAATTTCCTTTATTATTTCTGAGAGAATATTGGATTCCTTGATTATCAGTGACCCGAGTACTTCTAAAAATAAGTTTTGAGTGAGAATCCAATTCATTGGTTAAACAAATTGGTTCCGTTACCGGGAATTTGATAATCTTTTCTTACTTTCCAAATTACTTTTTCTCGATTGAATCATGTCAAATGTTAATGAAAACAACCAACAAGTGGAGGGAACTCCAGTTCCATATCCTCAAGAAACCCCATGTGATTCAAGGGAACCATCGCCAGAAAGATCCACTACTCAAAATAATGAACAACTCGGAAATGAACAAATTGGTGCGCAAGATGCTGTGAAGTAGTTAATTGCGGAGTATGTGAATGATGCTCTCCGGGCTTTCGTGAGGGGTCTGCCAACTGTGCCACTTACTCCTCCTCCAAATAATACTACGACTGCGGAAATTCCATATTCATGGTTGACTAATTCTGGAAGCGGAGGAATTCCCGACGAATCACGCTGAGAGAGACCAGGTACGACTAATAATTCTGATTTACAAGCTTTAATACTAGCCTTGCAGAAACAGGTGAAGGAACAAAATGACCGGATTGAGAAAATATCTGGCGTACCACCTGTCATCAAAGGAATTGATATTGACAAATATTCACAACAACCATGAAAGCCAAGTGAAACTCCATTACCAATACCTAAAAAGTTTAAAATGCCCGACATCCCGAAATACGATGGGACATCTGACCCACGTGACCACGTTACTGCATTCACCATGGGAGTAAAATCAAGAAGGAGATCGAATTTGTGCTAGTCAAAAAGTTTGGGGAAACCCTCACCAAAGGAGCGCTAACATGGTACTCTCTCTTACCTGAAAATTCTATTAACTCTTTTTTGAGCTTGCAGATTCATTTATAAAAGCGCGTTCGGGTGCACAAAAAGTAGAGAAGAGAATGGAAGACATATTTAAAGTGAATCAGGGAGATACAGAGTTGTTGCGAGAATTTGTAGACAGATTCCAACGTGAAAGAATGCTGCTACCTAGAGTAACTGACAACTGGGCAGCCATGGGATTTGCAAGCAATTTAAACGAAAAAAGTTCAGAATCTACGAGGAGACTCAAAGAGAGCCTACGAGAATTTCCTGCTACGATGTGGAATGATGTCTATAACAGGTATAGTACCAAATTGCGGATTGAAGACGATATTGTAGCTCAATCAAGGGTAGAAGAAAAAACAAGCTCGAGGCGATCAGAATCTAAGAAGAAGTCTGGTAAGAATAGGTACGATCCCTATATGGGACCTTCAGGGCGAGAAACTCGTACCAAAATCGAAAATGTGTAGGCCAATCACAGATCCTCAAATAGAGTTTCAGGTTCGTCATCGTCAAGATTCAGAAAAGAGATAATAATAAAAATGGAAGGATTGGGGACCACAATTTCAATGTGAGCACCTCCGAGTTAGTCGCTATCCTAAGAAGCATGGAAAATAAAGTTCGATGGCCTAAAGAGATGAGGTCAAATCCAAACAGAAGGAAGCCAGACTTCTTGTGTGAATTCCATAACGATCACGGCCATAGAACATCAGACTGTAGATTATTGCAAGGTGAGGTAGAACATTTATTGAAGTAGAGATATCTAACAGAGTTATTCAGCGAGAAAGGCAAACAAACGTATATGAAAAATAGACAAGAGCCCCCGAAATCGCCATCTCCAAAGAGAACAGTAAATGTGATAAATAATGGAGAAGAAGTTAACGGCGTAACCTATACAACAGCGAGTAAAACAACAAAGTCCACAATAACTCAGGGCAAGCGAACTTGTCAAACTCTGGAAGATGGCAACACAACATTTGATGATACGGATGCTGATGGATTAATGATTCCTCACAACGACGCACTGGAAATATCTTTACTAATACATGACACTAATGTAAAGCGGGTTTTGATTGATCCAGGTAGCTCTGTAAGTATTATTCTATTACGAGTCGTGGAAGAAATGCTGATGGGAGACCGTGTAATTCCAAAAGCACGTTCCCATTCTGGATTTGATAACTCTACTGTCATTACCAAAGGAGAGATTGAATTAAGCACTTACGCAGAAGGGGTCATCAAAGAAACAAAATTTCAAGTGATAGATATGGATATGGCCTATAATGTGATTATGGGAAGGCCATGGATTCACGATATGGATGTTGTGCCATCCACATTACACCAGGTTACCAAATTCCCTTCAAAGTGGGGTATTCAACAGATTCGAGGAGATCAACAAATTTCAAGGAACATCAACTCAGTGATACACTCAAGCCAAAAAGATGCGAGTGCAGGACTAAAAGACACGAGTGCAGATTAGACAGATATGGGTAGAAGTGAAAAAGATGCGGTAAATCAAATTTCAACAGGGATTGCATCAAAATAGACCCACGTGAATTCCATGCCAGATGTAATTCAGGAGCCAGAGGAAAATGAAAATATTAAAACGATGATTGAGGAACTCGAAGTTGTTCCATTATTCGAGAAATGGCCAGAACGAAGAATCCATATCGAAGCAAGGCTAACCAGAAAAGAGAGGTAAGTTAGTTGAATATTTAAAATCTAACGCAAATTGTTTTGCATACCTCCGGAAGTGATGACTCATAAATTAAATGAAGATCCTCATTCATACCTGTCAAACAAAAGAAGATGAAGAAAGGATCATTCAAAAAATCAAGTGATCGATGAAGAGGTACAAAAACTCTTAAAGATCGGTTCAATACGTAAAGTAAGATATCCTAATTGGTTAGCTAATACTGTGGTAGTGCCTAAAACGAACGGTAAATGGAGAGTTTGTGTAGATTACACTGATTTAAACAAAGCATGCTCGAACGATTCATTCCCTTTACTGCATATAGATCAAATGATTGATGCTACCGCAAGTCACAAATTATTAAGTTTTCTAGATGCATATTCTGGATATAATCAGATAAAAATGGACCCTTTAGACGAGGAAAAAACTTCATTTATTACAAACAAGGGGGACTTATTGTTACAAAGTCATGCCTTTTGGCTTGAAAAATGTTGGAGCCACGTACTAGAGACTAGTGACCAAGATGTTCCAGGAACACCTGGGGAAGACGATGGAAGTTTACATTGATGATATGTTGTTCAAATCAACACAAGTTGAAGACCATTTCCAACATCTTTCAACTACATTCGAGATCCTCCGCAGGTATAACATAAAGTTGAACCCAGAAAAATACATTTTTGGCGTAGCTTCAGGTAAGTTTTTAGGCTTTCTCGTATCTAATAGAGGAATTGAAGTGAATCCTTCTCAAATTAAAGCTATTGAGAACTACCTGATATACTCACAAGCAAAAAAGAGGTACAAAGATTGACAGGTAGGATTGCAGCTCTAGGGAGATTCATTTCAAGATCTTCTGAGAAGAGTTTTTAATTCTTTTCAGTATTAAAGAAGCAGAATCAGTTTGAATGGACTGAAGAATGCCGACAGGCCCTCAAATATTTGAAGGCATACTTATCAAATCCTCCCCTGCTGTCTAAACCAAGGGATGGAGAAAGACTGTACGTCTATCTGGCTGTTGCAGAAGTGGCTGTAAGTGCACTCTTGGTAAGGGAGGACAAAGGTAAGAAATTTCCTATTTATTATGTTAGTAAGTCCTTATTAGATGCCGAGACTAGATATCCTCATCTAGATAAACTTGCTTTAGCCTTGGTCATGTCAGCTAGGAAATTGAGACCATATTTTCAATGCCATCTAATTTCTGTAGTAACATCATATCCTTTAAAGAATATTTTGCATAAACAAGAATTGTTAGGCAGATTATCCAAGTGCGCAATAAAATTGAGCGAATATGACATTGTTTATCAACCTAGGACAACAATAAAGTCTGAAATTTTAGCAGACTTCGTCGCAGATTTTAATACAAAAATAATTCCTGAAGTAGAAAAGGAATTACAAATTTTTACTGGAGCTAATCCAGGAACATGGACTTTATTTACTGATGGTTCTTCTAATGTAAAAGGAGCCATCTTGGTAATTGCCTAATACCACCTTCAGGTGAAACTATAAGGCAAGCAATTAAATTTTACCCTATTACTAATAATGAAGCGGAGTATGAAGCTATAATTGCAGGTCTGGAACTAGCACGAGAGCTCTCCATAGAGCAAATCATGATTAAAAGTGACTCTCAATTGGTGTTCAATCAGATGCAAGGGACTTACACTGCTAGAGAGGCACAAATGCAACAATACTTGGAAAAGGCACGAGAATTGGTCATGCAGTTCCAATCATGGAAAATCGTGCAAATACCCAGGGAAAAAAATGCAGAAGCAGACGCGTTAGCTAACCTTGATTTAGTAGCAGAAGTAACAAGTGAAGAAAATGCTATTGTAATACATTTATTTCATTCAGAACTTGTCCAAGATAGCACGAGGTAAGCTTTAATAACTTAACTTGGGATTGGAGAAACAAGATTGTTAATTTTTTGCAGTATGGGATTGCACCTGAAGATAAGAGAGAATCTCAAGCACTTCGACCAAAAGTTTCTCGTTACTGTCTAATCCGAGATAATTTATATCGGAAAATGTTTGGCGGTCCTTTAGCTAGGTGCCTCGAACCTAATCAAACGGAGTACGTGATGAAAGAAATACACGAAGGTCATTGCGGAAATCACGCAGGTGGAATATCCTTAGTTAAAACATTAATCAGATCAAGGTACTACTGGCCTAAAATGGATGAGGATGTAGAAAATTTTGTAGCCAAATGCGATAAATGCCAACACGATGCTAACAATATGCATCGACCTGGAGAGTTACTACACACTGTTATTTCCCCATGGCCATTTATGAAATGGGGAATGGGTATAGTAGGACCCTTACCACAAGCCAAAGGAAAGGTACGGTTTTTATTAGTACTAACAGATTATTTTTCAAAATGGGTAGAGGCAGGTGCTTTTAAACAGGTATGAGAGAAAGAGGCGAAACATTTCATTTGGCAAAATACAATATGTCGATTTGGAGTTCCGAAAGAGATCATTTGTGACAATGGCCCATAATCTATGGGCTCAAAAATCATAGATTTTTTTCAAAGTTGGAAAATCAAACGAATCTCCTCTTCACCTTATCATCCTGTGGCAAATGGTCAAGCTGAATCGACAAATTAGATTATCATCAATAATCTTAAGAAGAGACTAGAAAAATCAAAAGGGAATTGGCCTGAAGTATTACCTGGAGTGTTATGGGCTTATAGGACTATGGCAAAAAAAAAAGCCACGGGAGAGACTCCATTTTCGCCTATTTATGGTTCAGAGGCTTTAGTACCAGTCGAAGTTGGTGAGCCGAGCACTAGATTCATATTGGCAATAGAAGAATCAAATAACGACGAGTTAAGAACAAATTTAGACTTACTCGAACAAAGAAGGGAGGCCGCTTTAGTCTGAATGGCAGCACAATGGCAAATCATAGAGCGATACTACAAAAGAAAGGCTCACCTCAGGTACTTCAAAATAGGGTACTTCATTCTTAAAAAGGTTTTCCAATCAACAAAAGTTGTTGGAGCAGGAAAGTTAAATCCAAATTGGGAAGGACCCTATAAAATTCGAGGTTGTTTAACCAAAGAACCGTATTCTTAGTCAAAGCTATTTTAAGAAGTACTCGGGCTTCTAATAACCAAGAAAATTCACTAAGCACAACAATAGAAATTAGACTTGTAAAATAGGAAAACAATAAGTGCACAAAAATGTAAATATATTTCAGTAGTGGTTCGAACGTGTGTCTACAAGTGAGATCTTACTCCCGTTTATAGGGAATTTCTTAATCTAACGTCTACTCTTCTTAATTATTAAACATTAATGGATATTTATATCATTAATGTAATGTTACAATAGGTAATCGTAACTGTTGCGTGAAGATTCTGTAATGTTTAGCTCATTGATTGAAGATCTATGAATATGCCTTTTATTCTGTCTTGGTTCATTCTGACTGTGTCTCTTCAACTCCTCAATTAGACTGGAGTTTCTGCTTCTAATTATCTCGTGGATGTTTACCCCGTACCTCTTCGTTCCGTACCTCTTTCTAAGCTTTCATCTAGTTGTTGCTCTTCCATTGTTCCACGTATATTGCTTTGTCATCCAAGATATTACACGTGTAATGTCTATTTTTTACCAATACATATAGTCCCCCCACTTACCATTTATTTATCAAATGAATATTTGGTAAGTGGATACTCATTTATGGCGGGAAATTTTTGCCGCCGTTTTACTCGTACCATTGCATCTGTCTCTGAACGTACGCGTCGCTTGTCACTTCTATTAAATGCATGTGCCACATGGTGAGTCCAGATTAGTTCTGCAATTCATCAACACACTTTAGGGCTTTTTGCGGCTGCATTAATCACGAAGTGACAATTTTAATAATGACTTTCACATCAGTATCTTCCCATTTTTTGACGGTTGCCTTCGTGTATAAATACCCCTTTTTGCCTTTGCTTCTACCAAAAACTTCTAACTTTTTTTTTCTGCTTACAAGTCCTTCTTTAATGCAAATATGTCTTCTTTAAACCAAGACCCCCAAAAACTAATAATAGTCGATGAACTATCTCCATCTTCTGCTCCGATCCGGAGTAGGAGGGGCGGTAGATTAAGGAGTTTGGGCTCAACACCTTCTAGTGGGTCTTTTTCTTATCAACATAACATTACTCCCCCACCAACTTCTAGGGTTATTGTTACTCCATCTTCTTCTAGGGCTAGAGCATCTAGATCATCTTCTAAGAGTAGAGAGTCCAGTAAACCACTTCGCAAACCAAAGGTTGATGAGATTATACCCGCTGAATTTTCTTTCGTAAATGACAGTGAAGCCATAAGAAAATAGATTTCTTCCATGACGTATCATGATCGCGCTGATCTTTGCCCTACTTAAATTACTGAGGGTTTGATTTCTCTTGTGCGCATAGACTGTTATTGGAAATTTGATTTCCCGGTCTTTGTCCCCAATGAAAATCAAAGGATAACTTCTTACAAAGCAGGCTATTCTTTTGTATATACCTACCTTTTTACTTTGGGTTTCAAGCCTTCCATCGACCCTGTCATTATAGAGTTTTGTCATTTTTTTAACGTGTGTTTGGGACAAATTAGTCCTATCATCTGTAGGGCAGTAGCATGCCTAAGATATTTGGCTAACTTGGCTTCACTTCCTTTTACCTTTTATCATCTTATTCACCTCTACTCTCCCAAGTTATTCCACCAAGGGATCTTTACTCTTGTGGCTAGGAGTAAGAGAGTTTTAGTCATTCCTGATGATGATAAAGATAGAGGTTGGTATGCTAGGTTTGTTGCTGCCCCTACAAGTGGATTAGTAGGTGAAGAAAATTTACCCTTCCTTGAGAAGTGGAACTTTGCATGTAAGTTTTGTTTACTCACTTATTTCCTTATTCTTGATAGATGTTCAGTACCGTGACTGTTTTTGTCTTTTTCAGCAACCATGGAAACTGGCGAGGAGATTTTCAGTTTCTGTGGTTGGGTAGAAAAATTATTGTTGATCGCTCCAATGGAAGAACGTTCTTGGAAATAACTTTCTGCAAGATTTGGTTGGAAATTAAAAACCCATGGTAGGTTTTTTATTTTACGTTTCCCTTTTCTCTCTTTTTTGAACTTCTCTAATCCTTTTGGTTTGTTAAGGTTTCCCGCTCGTGGTGTCAACGCTGCTGCTATAACTACTTCGAAGCTCTCTTTTGCCAAGGCTCAAGAAATTATCCTAAATTCTTCTTTGTCAAAAAGGAGAGCGGATAGGACTCAAACCTTAGAAGATGAGGAGGAGCATGAGGAAGGCTCTTTGGTTCGTATGCCACGAGCAAGAAGAAGAATTGTGTCTGATGACGAATCTTCTCCTCTTACTGGTCCATCTCCCGTGCCTAAGCCTGATCATTCTACCCCTGCATACTCTAAGGAGGAAACTCCTTCTGCAGCCACTGAGTCAGTTGAACAATTGTTCCATCAAGGTTTTAACTCAATTTAAGAGGAGACCCATCTTGCCATCTTCCTCTTTCTGCTCCAATGGAACTTCAGTCTGCCGTGCCTATTGATGTTTCTGCTTCCCCGTCTGTGCCACCCGTGGATCCTTCATCTACCCCTACTACCGTGCCTTCTATTATTGAAGTAGGGTCTTCTAGAAATTGGGAGATGAAGTGAATTATGATTGAGGTTCCTGCAGAAGGTAGCCTCTTAAAGAAATCAGGCCAGGCGGATGTGTGGTTGAAGCCTTTTATTGGACCAGTTGAAAAGTCAAAATTGGAAAGTCATAGCTCCTTAACGTGGATGAATGAGATTGTACACTCATCTTTGAAGGTAACCTTCCTGTTATTTCTTATTAACACTAGCCTTTGTCGTATCTGATTTTCCTTTTTTTTTGTGTAGATAAATCTCATTGGTACAGAGTTGATGAAAAAGATCGTACATATGGAGCAATTAATGAATGACCACCATATCGAGGCTGATAACTAGAAGGAACAATTTGAGATCTTTCAACTTGATATGGAAGCAGTAGAAGAGGAAAAGTTTACCTTAGAGCAGCAGTTTAGAGTGATAGCATCAGAATTAGTCATTGAGAAGGCTTTGTCGAATCAAGCAGGCAAGGATAAGAACATCCTGGAATCCTCATTTGCAGAACAACTTTCCCGTGCTTCTGAAGAAATAAGAAGCTTGAAGGATTTTCTAAACCAGAAGGAGGCTTATGCTGGAGAACTCGTGCAATCGCTTACTCAGACCCAAGAAGATCTCCGTGAATCCTATAACAAGGTTCAATTTCTGGAGAGATCCCTTGCTCCTTTACAAGCTTCCTACGATGCTGCTGTGGTTGAAAGGGATGAGCTGAGAGCAGACGTTGAATAATGGGAGAAGGACTATGAAGATCTCGAGGATAAGGAAATTGTTGATGTGAGTTAGGCTTACTTGAATGCCCGGCTTGATAAATTAACGGAAGTGGGCCAAGAAAACTTTGACTTACAAGATGAAATTTCCAAAACTAAGGAGACAATTGAAAAGTCTCAGCAGAGTCAAAGTTTTTCATCACCTGAGGTTGAAGTTCCAGTGGGTGATGAGATCGTGCCTGATGAAGTTGCTGCCCAACCCTTGCCATCTCAAGCTGCTCCTTCTGTTGATGAAGATAATCCTCCTAGTGTCTAGTAAAGGTGTTTGTTAACCCCCTTTTTTTTTTCTTTTGGTGAATCAATTAGTGGTTACCCCTGGTCCCATTTGGGGGTAAAGTTTGGTTGGTAAGTCCCCAATGAAAACTTAGGGGAAATTTTGTATAAACAAATTCGGTTTGGACTAAGTTGATACTTAGTTACTACCCTTGTATAATATTAATTTCTTGTCATGACTTGTGTTTTTCGAGATTTCGTTTTACTCTTAAGTGTTTGCATAAAAATGCTTTATGTTCGGGTTTTTGTTTCACCTTTTAACTTTGCATTAAAAATGCTTCAATACTTCGTGTCTTTTTGAAACAAGCACGATTTATAAAAGAGGGCCCTTTTATGAACGACACTTAATGAAGAAGACGTCTCAACTTCGTAATGGTGTAAATATACGAAAGAGAGATAGGAATTCACATGTTCCTTTGAGTAATGCTTTGAAGAAATTTTTTGTATTATTTGAAATTTCATAATACTTTACATGTGTTCAAGTATCGTCTATGACTCTTTCATAACTGTTTTCTTTTACAACAGATTTTGAATAAATACAGGGGTACAAATTTCAACCCGTGACTAAATTTTGCCTTTAACCTAAACATTTGTTTTCATTTACGAGCATGTTTTTGTAGGTTTCTGAATCAGGCTTTGTATGATAGTCTTCAGATCTTTGATTTCGCTCGTAACTTTTAATTTGTTGGGTAAAATAGGTCTCCAGGCTTGAGCTCTGACTTTTCGCTAGTCTTCTTTCTTGAGCTTTGAATTTTTTGAAAGTCTTCTTTGCCTTCCATATTATTGTATTGGTAAAAAAGAGTTTCACACGTAAGCTAGCTTTTGACAACTCAGCCAGTCACGTGGACACAAGAAAAAGCGACAGCTGGATGTGATTCTTTGAAGAGTACGGTACAAAGAGGCACGGTTCAGTAAACCCACGAACTTATCAGCCACGGGAAACTCAACTTGATCAAAACGGAGAGAGGCACGGTCAGAATGAATCTAGACAAAGCTACGGGCAGATTCAAGGACCCACAATTGATTACTCGAACGTTTTGTAACCGAACCCCAATAACCGTTATCCTTTGTAACGCCTCATTAATGTCATAATTAGTCATTAATGAATAACCATAGCAAGAGTCGTACGTTATAAGAATCTCCTATATAAGGGAAGGGAATACAGCTTGTAAAGACATCTGATTCTCGAATACAATAAACTTCGATTTTCTATATTTCTGCAATATTGTCTATTATTAATTTTTCTCCATTACCTTGATTATCAGCAACTCGTATTTATCTTAAAAATAAGCTTTAGTCAAAGGGTCTAATTCTTTGGTTAAACAAATTTGTTCTGTTACCGGGAATCTAGTAATCTTTGTTTACTTTTCAAGTGATATCCTCTGAATTATGTCAAACCCCAACGACAACAGCCAACAAATGAGTGGAACCCCAGTTCCATCGCCTTCAGGAACCCCACGTGGTTCGAGGGAATAATCCCCAGAAAGATCCAATAACAACAATGGTGATAATGATCAAACAGTGGAACACGATCGTGTAAAGAAAATGTTTGCAGAGTATGTGAGCCAAGCTTTGAAAGAATTTGCGAGAGGATTACCGGCAGCATTATTTACACCGTTGACGCCACCCCCAGTAACACCATCACCATGGAAAATCCTCAATCTGGGTTGGCAAACTCAGGAAGAAGAGATACTCCTAATGAATCTCTCAAAACGAGACCAGGTATATCTAATAACTGAGAATTACAAAATTTACTGCTAACCATGCAGAAACAGATGAAGGAGCAGAGCGATCGCATCGAACAAATTTCTGGAGTACCACCTATTATCAAAGTCATCGATGTTGATAGATATTCTCAACAACCTTGGAAGCCAAGTGCGGCACCCTTGCCTATACCCAAGAAGTTCAAAATGCCTGGCGTTCCAAAATATGATGGAACAACTGACCCACGCGACCATGTGACTACTTTCGCTACTGGGGTAAAAGGCAACGACTTAACGAAACAAGAAATTGAATCAGTCCTTGTCAAAAAATTTGGGGAAACACTTACCAAAGGGGCCCTAACATGGTATTCTCTTCTCCCTGAAATTCTATTAACTCTTTTGCTGAGCTTGAAAATTCGTTTATAAAAGCACACTCTGGTGCACAAAAAGTTGAGAAGATAATGGAAGATATATTCAAAATAAAGCAAGGAGACACAGAACTACTCTGTGAGTTTGTAGACAGGTTTCAACGAGAAAGAACGCAGTTACCCAGGGTGCCTGATAATTGGGCAGCCATGGCATTTGCAAGCAACCTGAACGATAAAAGCTCAGAAGCCGCGAGACGACTTAAGGAGAGTCTAAGAGAACTCCCCGCTACAACATGGAACGATGTATATAACAGGTACAGTACTAAACTTAGGATAGAAGAAGATATCATTGCTTGTTCGAGAGATGAAGATCATTCCAGATCCAGACGTCCTGAATCAGATAGAAGATCAGGTAAAAACGGGTACAATCCTTACTTAGGACCCTCAGGACGTGATATCCGCCCCAGGTTCGAAAACACTAGGTCGGACTATAGACCACAAGGAAGAGACGTAGTCTCATCCTCGTCTAGATCCAGAAAAGATTGAGATGAACGACATAGAGGTAGTACTCAATTTGGGGATCATACCTTTAATGTAAGTACTACTGAACTTGTCTCAATGTTGAGGAACGTGGGAGACAAGGTTAAGTGGCCCAAAGAGATGCGGTCAAATCCAAGTAGAAGAAGCCCAGATCACTGGTGTGAATTTCACAACGGTCATGGCACAAAACTGCGGATTGTAGATTTTTACAAGGTGAAGTAGAAAATTTGTTAAAACAGGGACATTTAACAGAATTGTTTAGTGATAAAGGTAAACATGCATATATGAGGAACAGGCAGGAGCCCCCAAAGCCTTCTTCTCCAAAATGAATCATTAACGTAATACACGGGGGTGAAGAAGTAAATGGAGTGATTTGCAAAACAACCACAAAGTTCACAATTACACATGGGAAACGGGCTCGTGCAGAAGACGATATAATCTTTGATGATGCAGATATCAGCAGATTAATGCTTCCGCACAATGATGCTCTGGTAATATCTTTACTT
>ML407204.1:3205-14144 GCA_005239525.1 Nicotiana knightiana | reverse complement strand
CCCCAAATGCACGCAAACCCCTGCAAGTTTTTTTTGCACCTATTCATTCCACAACTCAAGCACTACCATCTCTAAGTCTTCTTCAACCCCCATTACTCCATCTCCCTCCTTCAAATCTACATGTATGTATTTCTCACCCTAATTTTCTTTTTATTTTTTGTAACTTTGTTTTTGTTTTCCCTTGTGTACACAAATTGTAGCTTTTTCTTATTTGGTAGCCGTACTGGGTAATAGTTGATTTGTACTAAAAAGAGATGACATAGGGAGTGTGGGGTGTTATGATTATGTTTGGGTTATTGTGGTGGTGCTTCATATCCATTATTGAGTGCTTGGGGTTTAAATTGTTAATGCCCACCACATGTTTGTAAAAAGGACCTAGTGGAGGGATGTAATGTGATCGATTTTGTGGTGAAGTCTGAGTAACCACAGTTGGGTCACCCTGTTGTACTGAGCTAATACTGTGCTAATTGTAGGTACCATGCCTCCACGCAAGCGTCAAGCCACAGACTCCTCCTCGAGTTGTCTAGCAAGAGCCTCCACCAGAGGAAGGCCACGAAAATCAGTTGACTCGAGGCCTTTCAATAGCCACAAGTTTGTCCCAGCGAAGGCTCAAGACAGATTCACTGAAAAAGAGGATAAGACAGTTGTACCTGAGCAGGCCATGGACTCTGAAGCCATCAGGATGAACTGTCCTAGAATGTATGAGGTGTTAATGCGGCGTCGCCTGGATGTTTTCTTTGAGGAACCTGATGAGGCAAATGCCATTATTATCCGAGAATTTTATGCTAACGCTCCGGAACACGAAAAATATGTGGTAACAGTGCGGAGAAGGCAAGTTACTGCCTCAATGGAGAACATTCGGACAATGTACATGCTATCTCCACCAGCAGGCTGGTTATGTGGATGCCTACCAGACCTATAGTGGAAAAATACTCCCTGGGATACATTCACCCCGACCATCTGTCAACCGGGAGTCACATTGAAGTGGTATAAATATGGAAACAAATTCCACTCCTCGGCCCTCAAGTTTGAGGCCAAATGCTAATTGTACCTGATCAATAGCCGACTCTTGCCATCCAAAAACACTTCAGAGGTGAACATTCCTCGAGGGTGTTTGATTTGTTGATTCATGATAGATGCACCATTCGATGTGGCCCAGGTAATTCATGAAGAGATGTTTGTCCGCATGAAGGTCCAAAGGTATGGGTTCTTCTACCCATCTCTTGTTGCTCGATCGTGCGCTGCGGTTGGGGTGCCAGGCAACTTTGCCGTAGATGGCCGGGTGCCTGAGGTGCACCCCTTCAAAGTTGAAAGAGTTATTACGGGCAAGGAGGTTGTGGCGGAAGATGAGGAATTAGTAGGGCATGACTCTGAGGAAGACGAGGCGGAGGAGGAGCCTCAATAGGGAGGTGGGGACACTGAGCACATGGAGGAGGAGCAGCCCGTTCAGGAGCAGGCTGCGGATGTTGGAGGCCCATCTAGGGCCAGTCGAGGACAACGATTAGACCACCTAGAGCAAGACGTGGCTGGGCTAAGGACCTCGGTGACTGACCTGGGGACTTGTGTTGATGATATGGGCACCCGACAGAAGAATTCTGAGAAGAGGATCATGGGTTGGCTCCACGCCCTGGGTCGTGCGTGCAACGTGGACTCAGGCACCATCTCCAACCAGGATTGAGCTGTCAGGGAAGTCCCCTTTCCTTACTCTGTTTTTATTTGGCCATGAGGACATGTCCTCATTTTAAGTTTGGGGTGGGGATGGATTCCCTGTTTTGTTGTATGTTGTACAGTTATGAAGTGTTTGCTTTAGTTTGTGTTTAACTTGGTAGAATTGTAGTTTTGTTTTATGTTTTCTTTTTGTAGTTTGTTTTAGTTTTTTTTTCTAGATATAGTTAATCAATTCGTCTTGGCCCCATGATGGATCCCTTCAGAGGAGTTCTTGAGGGTCCAAGTCGATCGGAAAAAAAAATCAGAAAAATTTAGTGGACTCTTCATGATGACAGATTTCTTAGGTAGTTTTCTTGAGGGAGGTTAGTCCAAAGAAAACACCAAAAAGATTTATTTTTTTTATTTTTTTTTAGTTTTAGGTAGTGTAGTAACTCCCCCTTGGTTTTTCTTTTGACCGCGGTTATTTTTCAAGGGTTTAGCTTGAACCGGGTATAGCTAGCTTCTTCTTTTATTTTTAGTTGTTAGGGCACATGATTTATGAAAAAGAGGTAAGTCTTGACCTCCTTGTAGAGTATCTCGAGGAAGTAAGAGTATAGCATGGCATGTGAGAGTCATCGCTTGAGGCATAGATGTTACACTGTTAGGTATAATGCTTGTAAAACGTTCGTGGTGTGACGCCGTAGGGAAGTGTTTGATGCAAAGAAACCTTGTAGGATGTAGTGGATTGCTCGAGGACTAGCAATGATTTAAGTGTGGGGTGTTGATAATAGGCTGAATTCACATAGTTTAGCGTATATTTATACTCAAACTTAATGATTCTTCACGGTCTTAAGTGTGTTAAATGATGATACATTGGCTCTAATGGTGATTTTTGTGTTTCACAGGAATACAATAAGCTATTTAGGGCTTATGACGGTGATCCGGGTGAATTTGAAGAATAACAGGCCATGGGGTAATTTCGAGGTGATTTGAAGGCTGGAGATTTAGCGAGGCAGTAGGAAACCCTATTAGCGCGACCTTAACGTGCCCGCGCTAGTCCAGCTTTCCAGAGGCAGACAGAAACCCCATTAGCGTGGGCATTAGCGCGCCCGCGCTAGTCCAGACGGGAAAAATACTTCGAAAGGGGTACTTTTGAAAGTTCGGGGCCAATCCATTTAACCTATAAAATGTTCAATTCGCCCAAAGGAGTAGAGAATCCAGGTTTAGAGTTTAGAACAAGAAAAGCAAGGGCAAGAGGCAAGGATGGCAATTGGGAATCAATCCATATCTCCTTATCTTATGATTTTTATCATTGTTCATGACTTTTTTTGTAGTTTTCATTATTGTTATGAGTAGCTAACTTTTCTAATCTAAGGTTTTGGTGGAACCCGTTGGGGGATAACTTTATTGTGATATTAATATAGTTTTGGTTGGTTGTTAATCTTTATTTGTTCAACTACGTTCTTGTTGTAGTTTATTGAAGGACCCTCAATTAGCTATGCCTATTTATTATGTATCTACCTGAGAGAGAGTGAATATTTAGGTAGTTGTTTGAATAACATCACTCCCGGAGTATAGTCGAGAGTCATAACCGAGGGTTTAGATGTTGGATTAGAGATAATGATACCTCGGGTACAATCTAAAGTGAACTGTAATACCATCTAGCTAGCGTAACTTGAGAGAGTGCGTCTAGTAAATTATCATAATTACTTGAGAGAGATTTATGGTAGCTGGAGTGTTCATGATTGATAGAGACAACTAAATCAAAACTATAGGAAGTATAAAAGAAAGAAGTTCACCAACGGGGGAAACCACAACCTTAGACCTTTATTACAATTGTTACACCTCATTGTAAGTTAATCTTTAGTTTATTAATTTTGGTCAACTGTAGTTGTAAAAACACCACCAAGTGATATTCATAACTTTTGAGAAAGTTGATTATTGAGAATTTAGTAATCTAAAGACGACATTTGATACGTTAATTCCCCGTGGGATTCGACACTGGGCAAAATACCTGGATTATATTTGCAACACCCACTTAATCTTTTAGTAGACATAGTTGAGCGTGATCAGGTACCTATTTCTTGAGGTAATTTATTTTCTCAACAAATGAATTCTTTTTCAAAGATTAATTCCATGTGTCAATCTCAATTAAATTTTGTTGTTGTTGTTATTGTCCTTATTTTCTTAATGATTCTAAGGTGAGTATTTCTATTTCAATTGCAGTCATTAATTGTTTTTATTTATTTTTTATGTCGTGCATAGAATGACCACAAGATTTATGTATCTTGTATGTGTGTTTGAGTGTAGTTGTTATTCATTTCATTTGATTTAATCAAATATTTTAGCCAGTGTGATGACCCGCCACATCATCATGCCACATAGGCGCCATTTGGCATATATTAATGCCATGTGGAAGCTTACATAAGAGGAAGGCTAGCATTTGTGAGAAGATTCTAGAGAAGTATGAACATTTCCTTTGGAAGACCGTAGATCCTTATGGAATTGCTAGGAAAGTCTTTGGAATCTTCTAGGCTTGTAGAAAATTCTAGAGTGTGTACTTATTTGTAAATATGGATGGACTTGTGAAATAATTATTATTCACACACTAGCCCCTAGGTGATTAGTATAAAATAGGGGGCATTCATTTGTAAATTCATCAAGCAAAATAATCAAGTTCTCTCTAATACAAAGTTTCCCTTAACAATTCTCTTGTGTTCTTTCTACCATTCTCTTAGAGATCTTGAGTGTAGTAAGGCTGACTTGGCATAGCAAAAACGTGAGCAAGTTGTGCAAGATCCTGAGCAAGTTGTCAAGTGCTGCACGTGTACTTAGTTAACGACTAAGGACGTGACAATGTGGTATCAGAGCCAGGTTGCAGCTAAGGGAATGGCGAACGACGGAAAAATTAACGCTGCCAACACCCAAGCCAACTTCATCCAGGATGGTGCTGGCAAGAGCGGCCGTAACAAAAAGAGGAATGCCACCAACAAGAACCAGGAGGTGCCACCCGAGGTTGTGTCAAATGAAGGGGTTACATCCCAAGAACTATCTTCCACTAAGGCAAGCGAGGATGAATTGGAGGTCCTGCCCGAGGACGTCTCGCTCGGTAATGAGTGGGTGATGAAGATGAATGCGGGGATGGACGCCGTAGAGATCTTTAGCCAACGTTTGGGTAAGATGGAAGGCATCCTTAGCGTTCTTGAGGGGAATACTCTTGAAGAGATTGAGAGTATTTGAAATGACTTGGAGGGACGTACATAGACCGAAATGGAACTAAGGCAAACCATCACTGCCTTAGAGTGCAGGCTCATGGAGGCTTTGAGTACTATCAATGCTATGAAGGCAAAGATAAAGTCGCTTGAGGAGAATGTTAGTGCTGGCATGACCGAGGCAGCCAGCAATATTGTGGTGACGAGGGAGGCTAAGATCGAGGCTCCCAAACTCCCGGTGTTCAAAGGTGTTCGTGATGCACAAGAAGTGGAAAACTTCCTTTGGCACTTGGAGAACTACTTCAGGCACGACAAAGTGAGGGACACCGTGATCAACATTGAAGTGTTGTACCTCTCAGAGACTGCCATGCTATGGTGGAGAAGGAAGATGGACGACGTGGATAAAGGTCTATGTACTATTAGCACGTGGGATCAGTTTAAAGTCGAGTTCAAGCGACAATTCGTTCCAAACAATGTCTTATACGAGGCAAGGCGCAATCTTAGGGAGTTGAAGCAAACAGGGAGCATACGTGACTACGTCAAGCAATTCACTACCCTTATGCTTCAAATTTCACACCTGACCAATGATGACTTGTTGTTCCACTTCATCGATGGGTTGCAAAATTGGGCTAAACAAGAGTTAACACGACAAGTCGTGGATATAGATCAAGCCATAGTGGAGGCTAAATCATTGATGGATTTCAGGCATGACAAGCACGACAAAGGCAAAGGCAAGGAGTCAAAGGTTAACAATGTCAAAGGCTGGGGAGACTGTGGCAAAGGCAAGGAGATACAACAACAATACTACAAGACTCAAGATTCCAAAAATTCGAGTAGCCGGCAAGGTTACGCCAAGAAAAAGGCACAAGCCGAGAAGAAGGGATGCATCATATGCAGAGGGCCGCACGATTTCAGGAACTGTCCCGACCTAAAGAGCCTCAGTGCCATGGTCTGTGAACGGAAGGAGAAACCGTAAGGAGAGAGTTCGGGAACTGCACAATTGGGTATGATTGGATTATGTGATTCTGTCACGAAGCAAGCTATCCAACCTACCGATAATGGCAATCAGTACGTAGATTTCACCATCAACAACAAGCCCGCTCGTGCAATGGTGGATACTGGAGCAACTCATAATTTCATGACTGAGGCTGCTGCAAAGAGATTAGAATTGAAGCTTGCTCCAACCAACTCTTGTGTCAAGACCGTGAATGCCGAGGTACAAAATGCTCATGGGGTAGCTAACGGAGTTGGTGTCAAATTGGGAACTTGGAAAGGTATGACAAGCTTTACCGTAACCGCTATGGATATCTTTGACATCATATTTGAGCAAGAGTTCTTTAGACATTGTCATACTTTGATCGACCCCTACCTCCAATGTCTCTTGGTTATGTAGCGAGAATGAGCTTGCATGGTACCTATAGTGACTATGCCACATGGACAGATCCAAGCACAACTCTCAGCCATGCAAGTTGTCAAGGGGATCAAGAAGGGGAAGCCGACGTTCGTGGCAACCATTGCAAGTCTAGAGGAGGACAAAAGTTTTCAAGAAATACTGCCTCCTTGCATAGAAAAGTTGCTTGAGGAAAACAAAGATTTCATGCCCGAGATGTTGCCTAAGCACTTGCCAGCTAGGCGAGAGGTGGATCACAAAATTGAGTTGGAGCCAGGGGCTAAGCTACCTGTATTCTCCCCATATCGTATGGAACCGCCCGAGCTAGAGGAGCATAAGAAACAATTGAAAGAGTTGCTGGATGCTGGACATTCGCCCAACAAAGGCACCTTTTGGCGCACTAGTATTGTTCCAGAAGAAGAAAGATGGATCCCTGCGCTTGTGCATAGACTACCGAACACTTAATAAGGTCACAGTGAAGAATAAGTACCCGATCCTGCTTATTGCTGACTTGTTTGATAGACTTGGGCAAGCCAAGTAATTTACCAAGGTGGATCTTCGCAAGGGCTACTACCAGGTTCGCATTGCAGAATGGGATGATCCAAAGACAGCATGTGTGACGAGATATGGAGCCTTTGAGTGGTTGGTAATACCTTTGGCTTAACCAATGCACCGACCATGTTTTACACCCTTATGAATAAGATTTTCCATCCCTACCTTGATCAGTTCGTGGTAGTCTACCTAGACGACATAGTCATCTACAACAACACCTTGGAGGAGCACATGAAGCACTTAAGAAAGGTTTTCCAAGTCTTTCGGGAGAACGAGCTATACATCAAGAGGGAGAAATGCGAGTTTGAACAATCAAAGGTGCACTTCTTAGGCCACGTGATTAGCAATGGCGAGCTACGCATGGACGAGGATAAGGTGCAGGCTATCTAAGAGTGGGAGGCACCTATGAAGGTAACTGAGTTGAGATCATTCCTTGGCCTTGCTAAATACTATCGCCGGTTCATCAGTGTCTACTCTTCAAAGGCCGCACCATTGAATGAGTTGCTAAAGAAGAACAAACCATGGGTTTGGACGGAGCGTTGCCAAAAGGCGTTTGAAGACCTCAAGGCAGCTGTAACAGAGGAGCCAATCTTGGCATTACCTGACTTTGCCAAGACATTTGAGGTGCAAACAGATGCCTCAGACTTTGCCATTGGGGGTGTCTTGATGCAGGATAAGCATCCCATAGCGTTTGACATCCGCAAATTAAATGAGACAGAGCAGCGTTACACGGTGCAAGAGAAGGAAATGACTGCCATTGTGCATTGACTTCGTACATGGTAACATTATTTGCTCAGATCGAGGTTCGTGGTCAAGACTGACATTGTGGATACTAGCTACTTTGAGACACAGAAGAAGCTCACACCAAAACATGCTAGATGACATGAATTCTTGGCCGAGTTTGATTATATGCTGGAATACAAGCCAGGCAAAGGTAACGTTGTAGCCGATGCCTTGAGCCAAAAAGCGGAGCTTGCTGCCATCACTTCGGCAAGTTGGGACATTCGTGAGGCTATAAAAGAAGGCATGCAATATGATCCAGCAGCCAAACAGCTTATCGATTTAGCGAACCAAGGCAAGACGAGATGTTTTTAGGTAGAAGACAATCTATTGCTTACCCCGGGTCGGTAGGTCTACGTGCCTAAGTTTGGAGACATTAGATGGCGGATCATAAGAGAGAGTCATGACACAATGTGGGCTGTTCATCTAGGCCAACATCGCACTAGGGCCTTGGTTGAGTCAGTCTACTATTGACCACGTATGCGAGATGACATAGAGTGTTATGTGCAGACTTGTCTTGTTTGTCAACAGGAAAAGGTTGAGCAACAAAAACTCGGAGGACTTTTGGAGCCACTACCAGTTGCAGAACGTCCATGGGAAAGCGTGACTATGGACGCTATCACTTGCCTACCGAAGTCCGATGGTTATGGTACTATTATGGTGGTCGTAGATAGATTTTCTAAATATGCCACCTTCATGCCCGCCTCACCGGGTTGCACAACGAAGTAAGCTGCCAAGCTATAACGTGGTGAAATATTGGGGCTTACCAAGGCATATCATTAGTGATCGAGACCCCCGTTTTATTGGGAACTTTTGGAGAGAGTTATTCGACATACTTGGCATGGAACTACACTTTTCCACTAGTTTCCACCCACAGACGGATGGACAAACGGAATGGGTCAATGCCTTACTAGAATGCTACTTGAGGCATTATGTAAGAACAAATTTAGAAAGATTGGGAAGGCTCCTAGACATCGCCTAATTCTCTTATAACTTGCAGCGGAGCGAGTCCACATAGAGGACACCATTTGAGCTAGCTACCGGCCAACAACCACAAACTCCACATTCATTACCAACTGCGTTCGAGGGAAAGAGTTTGGGGGCTTATCATATGGCCAAAGGATGGGAGGAGCAACTTGACACTGATAAGTCCTACTTTGATCGGGAAACTAAGAAGATGAAGAAGTTTGCGGACCGTAAGCGGTGTCCCACAGTCTATAGAGTTGGGGACATGGTCATGGTGAAGTTTAATCCAAGACAGTTCAAGGCACTACAAGGCATGCATTAGAATCTGATTCGCAAGTAAGATGGGCCATTTAAGATCGTCGCCAAGGTAGGAAAGATCTCTTACAAGCTTGACATGCCATCGCATCTTAAGATCTACCCTGTCTTCCATGCCAGCATGCTTAAGCCATATCATGAAGATACGGATGATCCGAGTAGGGGCCAGTCAAGTCGAGCACCTATGACTATCACCTCCTCGCATGATATGGAGATTGAGGCTATCATAGATTACCAGGCCTGGAGAAAACAAGGGAAAAAAGCCACTGCTATGTTCCTCGTCAATTGGAAAGGACAATCACCAGAGGAGGCCACGTGGGAACGATATGAAGACTTGTGGCAATTTAAAGATAAGATCCGAGAGTTTATGCATCAACATTGCACCGCGGTCATCGCAATATTAGGTGGGGGAGAGTGTGATGACCCGCCACATCATCATGCTACATAGGCACCATTTGGCGTATATTAATGTCATGTGGAAGCTTACATAAGAGGAAGGCTAGCATTTGTGAGAAAATTTTAGAGAAGTATGGACATTTCCTTTGGAAGACCCTAGATCCTTATGGAATTGCTAGGAAAGTCCTGGGAATCTTCTAGGCTTGTAGAAAATTCTAGAGTGTGTACTTAATGTAAATATGGATGGACTTGTGGAATAATTATTATTTACACACTAGCCCCTAGGTGATTAGTATAAATAGGAGGCATTCATTTGTAAATTCATCAAGCAAAATAATCAAGTTCTCTCTAATACAAAGCTTCCCTTAACAATTCTCTTGTGTTTTTTCTACCATTCTCTTAGCGATATTGAGTGTAGTAAGACTGACTTGGCATAGCAAGAACATGAGCAAGTTGTGCAAGACCATGAGCAAGTTGTCAAGTATTGCATGTGTACTTAGTTAACGACTAAGGACGTGACACCATGCTACTTGATAAATTTGTTTCGTAGTATGTATTATGTCTTTGTGAAATAAATATATAATTTGGTTTCCTCTACAAGGGTGTCAACTTCATATAGTTCCATATTTGAAACAAATTACAACCGCCGTCTTTGTTCTTTGCGGTCGTGTTCAACTCCACAATAATTAGTCGCATAGGCAGTGACGAAATTAGAAATTTTTTCAAGGGTGTTCAAACTTGAAATAAGTAAAAAAATACCAACAAATGATGTTCAATATATGCTATATACCTTTAAAAGTTAATGTCTAACCTACATAGACAGTGTAATTTTTTCCTAGGGGCGCTCAGCCGACCACCCTTAGAATGGTGTAGCTTCACCCTTGCACATAGGGCTAATAGGAAAATATAGGCTCTTACCAACACTGTCGTATGGTTAAATGGTCCTCCCATGAGTCTGTTTTTATTACTCAAATTAGTGTTTACAAAAATCACAAGGTTAGTTGGTGACTCATGTATTAGTCCCTATGTTCCTTGTTCCTTGTATTATTTCTTGTCTTTGTATTGTTAAAGCAATTACGTTTTTAATCCATTTGGTATACTTTTTCCATAATCCGTGATATTATTTTTAAAAGAAAACAGTAGTCAAATATATAAAAGTTTCTCTTTATGGACTATATATGTATTCTTTCAATACGTTTGTAATATTTTGAATGCTCAAAGAAGGATTATGAAGTGTTTAATTTTGTCATTGACATTTTTGACTTTAACTATATGTTTCTTTAAGAATGTTCCCTTCAGTATTTTTGAATTGAAAATAATTTGATCTTTCTTGAAAATGTGTTTTTTCTTTTTATTTATGTCAAAATTTAAAAATTGAAAGCAATTTGATTCTCATTTGAAAAAGAACTTTCCTCTTTTATTTATATTAGGAGCTTCAGTATCTTTTTTATTTTTTTACTTTGTCGTCCCAGATTATTTTTGCAATAATCTTAGATCTGTTGAGATAAAAACATAAAACAACGTCAAAGACTCTCTGATATTTATGATTAGATTATTTTTCTAATTTTCTTACTCATTAAAACGAGATACACGCACAAAGCGCGTACCCTAAGACTAATATATAATAATATGTGTATTAGGATGTTGGAAGTAGTTTATCAAAAAAAAAAAAAAAAAAAAA
>ML407203.1:2632-21226 GCA_005239525.1 Nicotiana knightiana | reverse complement strand
CAGAGGCTATCTTTGGAGTTGGAATACATTTCCCTTCTAGAACCTTCTCGATCGGCACAGTTTCAGAAACTTGATAGACCCAAGGCCCTTTGTCGTCCTCGGCCTCAATAAACGGGACATAGGCATCACTGTGAGCACACAAATCCTCCTCACTATGCACGACGATCTCATGTCTGTCCCACTCAAACTTGACCATCTGGTGCAAAGAGGATGGGACTGCTTTGTCCGCGTGTATCCACGGCCGACCTAATAGCAAATTGTAAGAGACGGCCACGTCCAATACTTGGAATTCCATGGTGAACTCCATCGGTCCTATTGTCAACTCAAGCACACTATCACCAACCGAGTCTTTTCCTTCACCGTCAAAACCTCGGAAGCATATGTTGTTCTTGTGAATCCTCTCATCATCAACTTTTAACTTGTTCAAAGTAGAGAGAGGGCAAATGTTTGCACTGGAGCCATTGTCAACTAATACCCTGGTGACCACAGAATCTTCACATTTTACCGTAAGATGGAGAGCTTTGTTGTGTTAAGTACCTTCCACGGGCAACTCGTCTTCAGAGAAGGTGATCCTGTTCACCTCAAATATTTTGTTGGTGATATTTTCCAGATGGTTCACTGAGAGTTTGTCGGGGACATGAGCCTCGTTCAGAATTTTCATCAGGGCCCGATGATGCTCATCTGAATGGATCAACAATGATAGCAGGGAAATCTGAGCGGGCGTCTTTCTCAGCTGCTCCACGATGGAGTAATCTTGTATCTTAATTTTCCTCAAAAACTCCTCCGGTTCTTCTTCAGTGACTGCTTTCTTTACTAGAACTAGGTTATCTCTGGATGTTTTAGCTTTCCTTAACTCTTCTGGGGAAAAGCATCTACCCGAACGAGTTAATCCCAGGGCCTCATTGATTTCTTCTTTCACTTCCTTTCCCTTATAGGTCACTATCACCCGTTCGTAGCTCCATGGGATAGCCCTGGTGTTGACTACCGGCAACTGGGTTACAAGTTTGATGATGACAGGGTCCGTACGGGCACCCTTTACAATTATGATAGGCTTACTCACCAACCTTGGCACGACCACCTTTGACTCATCTTGATTTTCTACAACATTACTTGGGGATCTTTTCTCAACTACCACAGACGGCTCACCGTTTTTCGTGCTCAACTTGTTCAGTGATCCTTCAACCGTTGGTTTTTGACTGGCTTGACCTCACTATACCGAATCATCAAGACGGACTGTGAGGGCTTCTTGGGTTCCCTCTCCTTATGTACTAGCTCGATCATGTTGGTTTCAGCATAGGTTGGCAATGGGTTCTGATTGATTTTGGGTGCCTCCGGGGTTTGGACTACAATCTGGTTTGTGTCGATGAGCTCTTGGATGGCATTTTTCAGATGCCAACACTTCTCTGTATCATGTCCCGGAGTACCAGAACAGTAGGCACAACTCAAGGAGTAATCAAGATTCTTTGGAGGAGGGTTTGGCAATTTCGACTCAATTGGCCTCAGCACATCCAACTGCCTCAATCTCTAGAATAAACTGGTATAAGACTCCCCCAACGGGGTGAAAGTTTTCTTCCGCTGCAACCTCTTATTTCTGAACACTAGTTTGGGTCAGAAACTTGTGCCGGCAGGATTTTGATAGGCTCGCGGGGGTGGGTAAGCATTTTGTGGAGCTGGGTAGGTGTTTTGTGGGGCTGGGGCATGCCATTGTGAATAGGAAGGAGGTTGAGTATATGACTGGGCGTGGTGGAGAGAAATTTGAGGGTCTGGTGATGGGAAGTAATGTTGGGGTGGATTATATAGAGTTTGGGGGTAGGGTCGGTGATGGGGTCGAGGCTGGGTATAATGGGGTGACGGGCCCCTCGGTCCAAACCATGATCATGAATCAACAGTTGCCACATATTCTTTCTTCTTCTTTCCAATCACTCCCCCGGTACCATTCTGAATGGCTTGGGCGGTTGCTTTGATGGCCAAGTAGCTCATGATTTTGCTTGATTTAAGCCCTTCCTCCACCATGCCACCCATCTTTACTACCTCATTGAAAGACTTGCCTATGGCCGATATCAGATGGCCAAAGTAAGTAGGCTCCAGAGCCTGAAAAAAATACTCCACCATTTTGTTTTCCTCCATCGGCGGGTTAACTCTTGCCGCTTGTTCTCTCCAACGAAAGCCCTATTCCCTGAAACTTTCACTAGGCTTCTTCTCAATCTTAGTCAAAGACAAACGATCTGGAACTATCTCGATGTTGTATTAGAAGTGGCGAGCAAATTCTTGGGACAAATCATCCCAAGTATACCATCTGTTGTGATCCTGATGAGTGTACCACTCCAATGCCGCACCACTCAGACTCTAAAGTATGCCATCAGTAGTTCATCTTTCCCACCGGATCCTCTCATTTTACTGCAGAATCCACTCAAATGGGCCACCGGGTCTCCGTGCCCATCATATAGGTCAAATTTAGGCATTTTGAATCCCACAGGCAGCTGAACATCGGGAAATAAACACAAATCTTTGTACGCTACGCTCACCTGGCCTCCCAATCCTTGCATGTTCCTGAACGATTGTTCCAGGCTTCTTACCTTCCTGAACATCTCCTTCTGCTCTAGGTTTTAGGTGGTTTCTCAGTCTCGACAGGGAGGTCGAAATGAGGAGTATAGGAGTAATGGTCTGGGGCCTTGAAAATAGGCTCTGGGGGATAGTATTGGTTATCTTGGGTATGGATTAATGGATCACTGGAGGATCAATGGAGTGTAGCGGGTGGGGGTGCTATGAAAACAGGGGTGGCTGGTGGAGAGGGGTATGGGATTGGTTTGGTTGGTGGTACTTGTGTGGTTTGGGAAGTGGTGCCCTGATAGTTGTGGTAATGGGGGAAGCCTGGTGGATGTTGCGGAGATGAGTCAATAGTGGGAGGTTCTTGGGATTGAACTAGTGGCGGGATGAAAGCAGGGTTGGCGGGGTATGATGGTGGTGGATGCCCCTTCATCCATGCCTTGTACATCTCTGCCATTTGGTGTTTCAACTTATGTAACTCCTCTTTCAGATTAACATCAGACTCTTCTCCCTCCCTTGACGGATCATTAACACTTGCATCCAGTTCTTTGCCAGCCATGATCAACTTGTCTTTAGACCTGGTGTTGTACGGGTGGGTTGCCAGAATGCCAAACAAACTAACCACCTGCCTCTAATCAATGACAACAGCAAACTTGTCAGCGTTAAAAGATTTAACAGATAAGCAACTGCACAGTTGGGATGCAATGCACCTAGACATTAAAGTTTCTAATCATGCATTTAAACGGCTGCATGCTTCATCTCGGATTTTAGATAACAACGTTTTGCGCTTTCCTCTTCTCTCTCTTTTTCTTTCACTCCAAAACCTTTCCCAATCACTATTTTTGTTGCCTCCCTCTTATTTTGCACTTGTTTTTCCTCTCTTGTTTTGCCATTATTTCCTTCCACTCGATTTTCTTTCTCTCTTTGATTTTTCCCTTGGTTTTTTTATGGTTATGATCGGATCTTATGGGGATTGCCTACGTATCATGGTGCCGCATGAATCAGATCATTACGTAGTTTAGGGAACAAATGTGAAATAAAAGAAAGATAGATTTTGTTTTTTTTTCTTTTTCTTTTTTCAAGTTTTCATAAAATAAACAAAACAAAATATCCTCATTACAACGACTTCCCCTACAAATTTAAACATGAGAACCAATAGACTCGACAAGTGGACTAACAGACTCCAAAAGAAAGATGGAAATACAGACTCGAAAATGGACTAACAAACTCCAAAAGAAATATGAAAATACAGACTCAAAAACGGACTAACAAACTCCAAAGAAACCAAAAATACAGACTCGAATAAAAATTATGCATCCATAAGTGCCTCAATTACTGCTCCAGAGTCCCGCGGGACATCAGTCGATCTCGTCGCAGGCCTATGCGCCATATCTTCTTGAAGGCGAAATAGGTCATCCATGATCTGTCAGACAAAAATCATAACGGGAGCGAAGAACATGGACCTGGTCATGTCTTCACACTCTTTGCACTTCATTGCAATGTAGTCCTCAATGCTCCTAACCCTTTCTCTGATAATAACTTTCTCTTGTAGCAACCGTCCAATCTGCTGATATCTGGCCCCTAAAATTTGTTCGGCTGTATGATTTTGCTCTTGAAGTTGTTGCAGGTATTTCTCTAGCTGCAAAATCAGGGCATAGCAGTGTTCTCTTTCTGCTTTGGAATCTTTGCCTGCTTGGTCATTTGGTTCTCAAGGACGGTGATCTTTTTCTTCAACCCCACGGCTTCATTGTCATATTTTTCTTTAACTGTTGAACCAAGCGTGCTCTTTCCTCTACATTCCTAACCAATTTTGTTCGAACCTTTGCCAATTCACCCCCGGTCTTTTTAAGATCAAAACTATATTCACCCACTTTCCGCCTAAGATTATATATAAGCTTTTCATCTTTTTCACTTCTGACGGGGCTCTCGGCTGCTATTTTCATTTCCCGAATTTGGGCCCGGAGGGCGTCATTTTTTTCAGCCGGCTTTTTCTTTTCACCCTCATCCGCGGCGGCTTGCAAACCATTCTCAAATTGAAGATCCATGACTTGCTTTTCCAACCTTCCTATTGTGGCCCTATACTCATTCTCCTTGGTCGACCAAGCCCACTGTTCCTGTGACGCTTCGATAAATTCCTGGATGTGGGGCCTTTTGGTTGGTCTTTCAGGTTCGGCCCTTGTAGTGTTCTTTTTTTTATACCAAGCAAGATAGGCTGGTGAGACCTCGCCTTTAGACAAGCACTCGAGTGTTTTCCGTCAGATACTGGCACTCGTTCCAAATATGACGAACTGTTTCTTCATGGAATTGGCCGTCGAAGCTGACTTCGACCGCATAAACACTAAGATCTTCATTTGGGTGCATTACCTGGCATCTTCCCAACTGTCTCATCACCCGGTATGGAGCGTAAGGCTGAATGCCTCAAAGACCCATTAGGAGGAAGTAAGGACTGGTAGCCGACATATACACAACTTCTTCAACTGGAAGCCAACCCAGTGTCCATTCTATTTGTCCTGCTGTTATAGAGCGAAGGCAGGATAACCAATTTCCAAACCCTTTTGGCAATTCAAAACCTGAGACCCTTGTGTCGAACTCTTCAATACAGCTCTTTCCCGTGGATCCATAGTTCATATATCGAGGGTGGTGACACAGATGCTTAATCATCCACATTTGTAGTAGCAAATTGCAACCCTTGAAAAAATCTACCCCCGCTTTACAAGCCGTGAGAGCTCGGTATATCTCAGACACTATCATAGGGGCAAGAATGCTCTTGGCGTTGGTAATCAAAACACTAACGAACCCGGCTACCCGCAGATCATTATTACCATCCTTCCGGGGAAACACTACGAGACCTAAGAAAGCTACCATGAAAGCGAAGCGCCTATGATCATCCCATTTCGATCGGTTCCCTTTGCTACAATTCCCATTTCCCGGGTTGTCAAATCCTCATTCATGCCCGTACCTCTGGTATATGAAGCGTAGAGTGGAAAGCCCACCTGTCAAGTCTGCACACTGGACTCCCTCGCTTATTTTAAGCAAATCCAGAAACTTGTGGGGGGTAACGACCCTTGGAGCGACCAGGTACTTATGCCTTAGACCTTCAGTACTTCCCACATAACCTGCTATCTCTTCCAAAGTGGGTATGAGTTCAAAATCTGAGAAATGGAGGACGTTGTGAGCTGGGTCCCAAAATGTTACCAAGGCCTTTATTATGTCTCCTCTAGGCCTGACCTTTAGCAATCCGGTAAGCCCTTTCAATAAAGGTTGACCACATCTCGTGCTTCTTTACCCAAATCTTCCCACAACATATATAGCTCCAGTGAAATCTTGGACATGACTCCTATTGATAAATTTTAGTGCTTATTCTGCACATTTAGATTAAGGCTATTTGTTTATAGACAAAGTAGTCTTATTGAAAACTGACAGAAGGCTTATTTTTTTTGCAAATAAATAAAATAAATCAGGGCTACTTTCACGAATACGGCCTTTCATTACTTCGGAATGGAAGTTCTTAGGGCTATGTTCGCTAATGGCCAAAATTAACAAAGAAAACGTCGGTGGCTATTTTTGCAAAGCAGCCTTCCGACGTCCCGCTGGGACATTCGCCTATTTAGACAAAATAGCATCACCACAGAATGACGACACTTCATATATCTATTTTTCAAAATTTTTCAAAGAGCGGGGCTGGACCTGACGAGGGTTGCCTACGTATCCCACGTCCGGTGAGAATCAAACCCGCGTAGTTCGGCCAATTTTGACACGAAAAGGAAAAACAAAAGCCATTTTGGACTAAAACTTTTCTTTCTCAAAAACTCTTTTTTTATCTTTTTCTTTTTCAAGAAAATTTTCCTTCTTTTTTTTTTTCAAAAATTCGGCAGAGTTTCAGGATATTTTGGACACCATTTTTGGAAACGGGTGAAATCCTCTCTCATACCTCAAACTTTGTTTTTCTTTTTGATTTTCCTCACTTCGTCTAAAAACCGGTCAACATGCAATCCGAAACAAATTAAATGCACATGTAGCACATAAAATGCATCAGGTTGGTCTTTTATTTCCGGGTACGTCTGTCCTAGACGGACCCAACCCCTGTGCTGAGTCCCCTAAGTTGAATGCACATGATGCAAACAAGCGTCCTAGGGATCCGGCAGGAGGCTGAGTTATTGTAGGTTTAAAACCTGGGTGTATCGTTCTAGACCTGGCTTACCGGAGCGGACAACTCGAGCCGTGGGGGGGGGAGGGGGGAGGGCAGCGTACCGGTAACCAAAAGATCATCCTTCTTTGCAACTTGTCCGAACCTCATTCTAAATTGGGATATGATACTAACAGAAAGAAGTCACGCCAGTATGCACTCCTCAGAAGATAGAAGAGAGGGGTTTCGTAGCAGTTTATGTACAGTTCAGATAATATCAAAGAGGTAAAAAGCAACATTTAGCACATTAGGCCCGAACATGTAAATAAAATCAGGTAATAAATAAAGCCAACATATAACAATTATTCTAAGCTCGAATTCTTGAACCCTGAACCAGAGATTCTGGGTTCTTGTCCTAGTAGAGTCGCCAGAGCTTTCACACCTCCATTTTCCCGCCGAAAGGGGGGATATAGGGAGTTTTTCCAATTAAAGTGACATTAATCGAAATGGGATTATTCATTTATTCGGAGTCGCCACTTGGGATAATTCATGGTTTCCCAAGTCACCATTTTATTTTATAATCCCAAATCGAATAAAAAATGACTACATTTAAAGTCTGCGAAAACCAGAAGACCGGGTAAGGAATTCTGTTAACCCGGGAGAACATGTGAGGCACTCTCGAGTTCCGTGGTTTAGCATGGTTGCTTAACTATTAATAATTAGACAAATTATATGTTTTAATACGTGTTTTAGACCTATTATGCATTTTAGCCTTTTTACTTTTTAGCCGTTTTTAAATATTTTAAACAATTATGGAGTTAATTTAAACAAGTCGCGGTGTCGCGCACTTGTTATTTTGTACACATTGAAAATCATGTCACGGGAACCGTAACCACGATATTACAACATGTTTATTTTAAGTATTTGAAATTAGGGGTCGAGTCACGCCAGCATGCACTCGAATTTTGGAGTTACGTATCTATGACTATGCCACGGGAACCGTACCCATAGTCACGATAATTTATTATTTAATAATTTCTCCTAAAGCAAAATACAATTCTCATAAGTTGATTTCCTAATTTGATATTTAATTTTAAGAGGTACGTGATTTATGGAAATTGTTTGAACAAGTCGCGATGCGCACTCGTTTGTTTTGTACACATTGCGAATCACGCCAAGGGAACCGTACCCGCAATCTACAACATGCTTATTTTATTATTATTGTTCGAAGTTATGGTCGGGTCACATGAAATGCGCACCCGAATTGGGGATTTACGTATCGTGACCATGCCCTGGGAACTGTATCCATAGTCACGATGATTTGATATTAATCGCACCTAAAAGCAAGCTACGATGTTCATAAGGTCTAATGTTATGGGATTCATTTGGGTCATGTTATGTCTAATAACAGGTTATTAATACTTTATGAAGTACTTTGATTCTATGATTAAGCAAAAATGCATCACATAAGAAGTGTTAGTTTATTCCAACGCTATCATCTTTAAGTTGGTCTGTGGTACAATGTAGGAACCGGTTTTGCAGGCGAGCAGGCTACGGGTTAGGAATTACCTCTCTTATAGTGCTATTGGTGAGCTCCGATTTTGTTCGTGGAGTATTCCTTAGAGACATCTTTATTTAGTTACTTCTTTGTTTACCTGGAGAACTAGTCAGGCAATCTCATGTTCTGAGCAGTGCGTCAGTTTATCAGTAGAGGCTTCATAGACATAGTCGTTGGGTTAAGATTCTGATGTTTTTTATAATAATGTAGCAGTATTTCAGTGATTAATACGAATAATGTTTTGGGGTTGGTTTATTTTAGATATTTAAATTAATTAAAAGTATTTGGTTAAAGTATTGCCTTAGTGTATATAAAGTTTGAAGTTATAATAGATTTGATAAGCGCAGATGGTTCTCTCGGTCATGTATAGTGATCAGGTACCGGTCACGGCTTGTTCAGAAAATGAGTCGTGACAAAATTTGTATCAGAGCCTCAGGTTTATGGAGTCCTATGGGTCTATAAATCCGTGTTAGTAGAGTCTTGTTTATGGGTATAAAGCGCGACATACTTATAAACAGGAGGCTACAAGCATTTAGTAAAAGTCTCATTTTTTCATACTTTAGATCGTGCAGTAGAGCCTACCTCTAAGAATTTATCTAATGTATTCTTTTCTCCAAAACTCACAGAAATGACTCGTACTCGCAACTCTGACACCGACACTCAAAATGCTTCTCAAGAAACTATTGCTGCAATTGTGGCTCAAGGTATAACTAAGAAGGTTTCAACTCAGAAAAGGAAGAGTAAATCCACAAAGGGGGTTCAAGTACCCCGGGTTGAACATGAAGAAGGGGTGGAGCATGATGATCCAGTACCTCAGGATCAAGTGCCGCCCCCAACAACAGTTTCGTCTTAGACAACAATATCTCCAGAAGTGGGTTAGATGTTTAATGTTGTCAACAGTGCTATGGAGATGCTTAAAGCCTTCATGGCCAGCTAGAACGAGAGAAGGGATGGGATCCCACCTCAATCAAATAGACAGAACAATTTCGAGTCCTCAAGAGTGTAATTTTTAAAGTTGAGTCCTCCATTTTTACATGGTTCTATAGCTGATGAATATCCAATGTTGTGCCTGGAGGGTGTCAAGAAAGCCCTCCGAGCGATGAAGGCATTTGATGATGAAGCTGTGGAGCTGGCCGCTTACCAACTTAGAGATGTGGCCGGCGCTTGGTTTGAGATATGTGAAAAAGAAAGAGATGAAGATGATGGTCCGCCTACTTGGGAAGAGTTTGAAGAGGCCTTCATGGCTAACTTTATCCTGGAAGAGGATAGGGAAGCTAAGGCTACAGAGTTCGAACAGCTCAAGCAAGGGAATAAAAGTGTGCAAGAGTACTACATGGAATTCATAAGGTTGGATAAGCATGCTCCTCACATGGTTAAGACAAAAAAAGCAAAGATCCGCAGGTTTGTTAGCGGTTTGGATTACCACATTAAGGATACGACATCAGCTGCAGCGGTAGGAATGATAGCTTTCTCCTCTGTTGTTGGATTCGCCAAGCACTTAGAAAAAGACAAACAACAAAGGAGAGAAGAAACAGAGCATAACAAGAAATCCTGGACAACGGGCAGGTTTAATAGCACTTCCAGCAGAGGTGGAAGGGGTTCCTCCGATAAGGAGTCATTAGCACCAGCTCAGTCCAGTGATCATTCAGGTGGTGGGTCTACCTTCAGACGTACTCAGAGTTATGGTAACCAGCCTTGCCAGAATCAGAATTTTAGGACATCACCTCACATAGCCAGAGGCATGCTGGGCAACATTCACACCAACAAGTTCTTTGTGGGTAAGCGGCAACATTCAAGTAAGTGCAAGCTTGGGTTTCATGGTTTCTATCATTGCGGAGACATTTGTCATATAAAGGCCAACTTCCCAAAGTTGCGACGTAATTTCTCGTCCTTCTAGGTCCTTAGCTACTACAGTTGCACCACCTTAGGCTCGTGGTTCTCATAATCAGACCGGGCATGGGGCAGGAAGAGGTGTAGATCGAGTTACTCATGGAGGGGGACAACCCCGTTTGTTTGCTACACTTGATCGTCAGAGTGCAGAGGCATCTGCAGAACTTATTACAGGTATACTTCTAGTCTGTTCATATAATTCTTATACCATAATTGATCCAGGTTCAATGTTTTCATATATGACTCTATACTTTGCAATTAATCTCGGGCTAGAACCGGAACAACTTAGTGATCCATTCCTAGTATCTACTCCAGTTGGTGAGTCAGTGAAAGTCAAAAGAGTCTATACAGGTTGTATAGTTTCAGTCCAAGGTCCCAACACCGAGGCCGATCTCATAGAGTTAGAAATGGTGGATTTCGATGTGATCATGGGTATGGATTGGTTGTCTTCCTGCTATGCCATGTTAGATTGTCGTGCCAAGATAGTCAGGTTCCAATTTCAAAATGAAGAAGTCTTAGAGTGGAAGGGTAGTTCAGCATCGCATGTAGGTAAGTTTATTTCTTACCTTAAGGCACAACAAATGATCGGTAAGGGGTGTCTCGCCTATTTGGCTCACATCATTTATCCAGAATCAGAACCACCAGCTCTTCACTCCTTCTCAGTTGTTAGAAAATTTCAAAAGTTTTCCCATATGACCTTCCCGGACTTCCTCCTAAAAGAATCATAGACTTTGGCATTGATTTCATGCCAGGCACTAAGCCCATATTTATACCTCCTTATAGGATGGCTCCAGAGAACTTAATGAGTTGAGAGAAAAGTTGAAAGGCCTTCTTGACAAGGGCTTCATCAGGCCGAGTGTTTCACCGTGGGGTTCCCCGGTCATGTTTGACAAGAAGAAAGATGGGTCTATCAGAATGTGCGTCGACTATCGGCAGTTGAATAAAGTTACCATTAAGAACAAGTACCCACTGCCACGAATTAATGATTTATTTGACAAACTTCAGGGTGCAAAGTAATTTTCAAAGATAGACTTAAGGTCGGGGTACCACCAGTTGAGAATCAGAGAAGAGGATATATCTAAAACAACATTTAGAACTCGCTACGGGCACTATGAATTTCTAGTGATGTCCTTCGGGTTGACAAATTCTCCGGCTGCATTCATGGACCTCATGAAAAGAGTTTTCAAGACATTCCTTGATAACTTTATTATCGTGTTTATAGACGATATTTTGGTATACTCTAAGAGCAAGGATGAGCATGTCGAACACCTCAGGATAGCCTTGCAGATCTTGAAGGAGAATGAGCTTTATGCCAAATTTTCAAAATGTGAGTTCTGGTTGCAGTCAATGGAATTCTGAGGCCACGTGGTATCTAGTGAAGGCATAAAAGTAGATCCTCAGAAGATAGAAGCAGTTAAAAATTGGCCAAGGGCGACAACGCCAACCGAAATCAGGAGTTTCTTGGGGTTAGCTGGATACTATAGAAGGTTTGTAGAGGGATTTTCCTCACTTGCAGATCCATTAACTAAGTTGATCCAGAAAGCAGCTAAGTTCCAGTGGCCAGAAGCTTGTGAGTAGAGTTTTCAAGAGTTAAAGAAGCGGTTTATCACTGCACCTGTGTTAACCTTGTCGACAGGTTTGGGTGGATTCACAGTGTATTATGATGCCTCTAGAGTTGGTCTTGGTTGTGTTCTTATGCAAAATGGAAAAGTTATTGCTTATGCTTCCAGACAGTAAAAGAATCATGAAATGAACTACCCCACACACGACTTGGAGCTTGCAGCAGTGGTATTTGCATAAAAAATATGGCGACACTACCTTTATGGAGAGCATTCAGAAGTGTTTACAAATCACAAAAGCCTCCAGTACATTTTCAAGAAAAAAGAAATAAATTTGAGACAAAGAAGGTGGCTCGAGCTATTGAAAGATTATGACATCAATTCCTTTATCACCCGGGAAAAGCTAATGTGGTAGCAGACGCACTTAGTAGGAACTCAATGGGTGTCTTGGCCCATCTTGCAGTACAAAGGTGATCTTTGGGTTGAGAACTTTAAAAACTTGCAAATGATGGAATTAGATTGGATGAGACCGAAGAAGGAGGTATAACTGCTAATGCCTTAGCGAAATCCTCTCTAGTTGCACATGTTAAGGCTAAGAAGGACGAAGATCTGTACTTAGTGAAGTTAAAAGGAGTTAGAAAAAAAGAAATCACTGCTTTCACTCTAGGAAGTGACAGAGTTTGAAGTTGAATAATCGCTTATGTGTGCCTGATATAGATGGTCTTAGAAAGGCTATAATGGAAGAATCTCACAGTTCGAGGTACTCTATCCACCCAGGTGATACCAAAATGTATTTGGACTTGAAAGAGTTGTATTGGTGGAAAGGCATGAAAAAGCAAGTAGCAGATTGTGTGGCTAAATGTTTGAATTGCCAACAAGTCAAAGCCGGGAATCAGAGGCCTGGTGGTCTAGCTCAAGCTATAGAGATACCACAGTGGAAGTGGGAGATGATTAATACGGATTTCGTAGTAGGTCTACCTCACACATACCGTAAGCATAATTCAATTTGGGTTATAGTAGACCAACTGACAAAGTCCGCGCATTTCCTACCAATAAGGACGACAGATTCCACAGAGCAGTATGCACATTTGTACATCAAAGAAATAGTCTGATTGCATGATACTCCAGTTTCAATCATATCTGACAGAGGCCCTCAGTTCACGGTGCATTTTTGGCAGGCATTTTTGAAAAGATTAGGTACCAAGGTCAATTTGAGCACCGCTTTCCATCCATAAACCGATGGCCAGGAAGGAAGGACCATTCAAACACTCGAAGATATGTTGTGTGCATGTGTTATAGATTTTGGAGGTAATTGGGATGATCACTTGCCACTTATAGAATTTCCTCATAATAACAACTATCAGGTCAGCATTGGTATGGCTCCTTATTAAGCGTTGTATGGGCGAAGATGTAGGTCTCCAGTGGGTTGGTTTGAACCAGCAGAGGTGCCTTTGATTGGTCCAGAGTTTGTTTGTGAGGCCTTAGAGAAAGTTCAGCTAATAAGAGAAAGACTGAAAGCGGATCAAAGTCGTCAAAAGTCTTATTCTAACAAGAGGCATCATGAATTAAAGTTCATGGTTGGTGATAAGGTATTTTTGAATGTTTCACCAATGAAAGGAGTTATGAGGTTTGGTAAGAAAGGGAAACTCAGTCTTAGATTTATAGGACCTTATGAAATTCTAGAAAAGAAAGGAAATGTGGCTTATGAGCTAGCGCTGCCCGTTGTGTTGTCCTCTGTTCATCATGTCTTTCATGTGTCTATGCTTAGAAAGTACATTTACGATGAGTCACATATAATACCTGCTAACACCATAGAAATTAAAGAAGGCTTGACTTATGAAGAGGTACTTATAGAAATTCTCGATAGGCAAGTAAGAAAGTTGAGAACAAACGATATAGCATCGATAAAAGTTTTGTGGAGTAATCATGATTCAAAAGAGGCTACGTGGGAGGTCGAGGAAGATATGAGGAAGAAATATTCATATTTGTTTGAGAAAAAAGGTATGTGAACCTTGGCTTGGCTTGGCATTTCATTTGTTTATTATAAGTTAGCATGTGTTTATGGCCTTTCTAGATTATACTTAGTTATTGAAGAAATTTAGTTTATGTCAGAGTATACTTAGTTATTTAATAATTTAGTGCCATTCTAGAATATATTTATTCCATTAAAGTTATTTACTTTTTGCAGAAGTGTTGTGCTTTAGATTCTTGTTAGTTATTGTGGTACCTCCTTGCCGGAGTGTGAGTAATTAATTTATGAGTTGTGTATGGTGCCTATGAATGGCCTGTTATGGTATATTTGGTTGTTGTTGGTGTAGTTGTTGTATTTATCACAGAGATATTTTTTGGATAGTTTAACTAACAAGGGAAACTCTGCCGAAATATTTGAAAATTTAGGGAGTTAGCTAAACTTTTGAGTCCCTTGGGAAAGTTAGTAGTGCTAAGAAAACTTAAGAAGTTCAAGGACTTAAGGAATGATTATTAGCTTAAGAATAAGGCCTTGGCAACATTCGAGGACAAATATTTTTAAGGAGGGAATATTATAACACTCCTCAAATCTATAGAAATTTCAACACTCGCTAAATATAGAATTTAATTTTTTTTTTCCTTCTTAAATTATACTTCTATTACATATTTAAACCCTTGTGATTGATTTTGAGTTACTTCTCTATTTATAAATAATTGGATATACAATTAGGAGAATATTAATAATTTTAATATTATTAATTTTTAACAATGGGTATAATTAAATACTAGTTAAGTCAAAACACACACAAAAAAAGAAGAGAAAGCGATAAAATCACGTGACTAAGGAAAAGAAAAGGCTTAATGCCTTCAGGGAACAGAAAGCCTTATTTAAGAAAAAACATTTTTGAAGAAAGAAAATACTTAGTTTGTTGACATGAAAAAAATACTTTTTCTACATTATGAGAAGAAAGTACTCATTTGTTGAAATGAATGAAAATACTTTTACTACATCATGAACAGAATTTACTCATTTTGTTGAAATTTTAAAAAAAATATTCTATCTACAACATGAAAATGGTGGGTGAGGTTGGGGTCTGGTCGGGGGAAGGGGTTGGGGTGGTTTGGGGTGAGGGTGGGTTGGTGGGCATGGGGAATATGGTGGAGAAAGTTGAAAAAGAATTTTGAAAAATGTTTTCCCTCCTTTTGATAGGGAAAATATTTTCCTCCAATTGGAGGAAAATGAGTTGTTGAGGAAATATTTTCCAAAACATTTAAGCCAACCAAACATGAAAAATAGAAAAATATTTTTCGGAAAATTTAGGACAATATTTGCTATAATATTTAATTTAAATTGAAATATAAGATACTTTTTTTAAATAAAAAGTTAGAAAATAATATTTTCTAGAATATGAATGAAAAGAAAGTTAAATTTTGAATTGATTGATTAATTAATTAGGAAAGCTAAGATTATTTTTAATTTAATAAGAAGATAGTAAATAAGATTCTCTTGAATCTAAATGAAAAGAAACTTAAATTAAACTACTTGACTAAATAATTAGGATTTAGGAAAGTTAATCAACACATAAATGTCCAAATTCAAACTAAAGGCCCGATGAGGGAGGCAAATTGTTATAAGTAATGAGAAAGAGCTTTTTGAAATTTGAGTTCAAAATATAAAAAAAAACAGCTGAAAAAAAGAAGAAAAAAGTGTTTGCTACGAGAAGTACGACAAGTAAGCATGTTTTTGGATCCTAGACTACCCGGACTTAAGCATTTTAGTAGTTACGCACGGACTCTTGTCACTTCGTGCATACGTAGCCCCCACAAATAGTAGCACACAATTAATTATTTCACCTATGGGGACAATTCCCTCTTACAAAGTTAGAAAGGAGACTTACCTCGTATCAAGCCTACTTCCTGATTCAAGAATACGCTCAAACCTCCAAATTTGATGTCCAACAACTTGAAACTAGCCAAACATTACATAAACAATTCAATCTATGATAAAAAAAAAATCATAATTCCACCATTTAAGTAATTACCCAAGATAATTTGTAAGATTCCTAAAATTCACCCCCGAACCCACATGCTCGGATTTAGGAAATTCTTAAAGAAAGTTGTTACCCATAACCTTAGGATCAATAATATATGATTTTTAATAGATTCCATAACTAATTTCGTGGTTAAATCTTATTTTTATCAAAACCCTAGGTTTTTACTCTAAACCCACAATTTTCACCAATTTTTATGGTGTAATCTACCCCTAATCTATGTATTAAACTAACATTATGTAGAAATAACTTATCTCACAATGCTTGGCTGAAATCCCCTCTTTGGAAGCTCCCAAACCGCCTAAGAAATGAATGAAATGTGTCAAAAATGACACATTTCCCGTATTAAATGAAGGCACTGCCTTCATCGGTTTCTGCACCTGCGGTTAGGGGACCGCATCTGCGATCTCGCTTCTGCGAGGGAGGGTCAGTACCTACGGAATTGGTCCTGGCTAACTGGGGTCGCATATGCGGTCTGGGGTCTTCTTCTGCGATTCTGCTTCTGCGGAAGAGGAGCCGTATCTACGGTTCCTGGGCTCCTCCCCTTGGGCCGCACCTGCGAGGGATCGACCGCTTCTGCGGTCTCGCACCTTCTGCTGACCAACTATAGGTGCGGTCGCACCAGAGTTGGTGCACCAGCAGCCTATTTTGAGCTTGGACTCGCCTCGCGCGATATCTAAATGGCATCAGGGGCCCCCGAGGCCCCTTCCAAACATACCAACAAGTTCTAAATCATAAAACGGACTCGCTCGAACCTTCGGAACGCCCGAAACAACATTAAAACTAAGAATGATACCCTAAAACCAATTAAATCAAACTTATGAACTTTAAGTTCTTCAATTTACTTCTAACATGCTGAAACGTACTTGTACTACTCGGAATGCTACAAAATTTCGCGTGCAACTCCTAAATGACATTACGGAACTATTCCCGGTCTTGGAATTCCGTTTGGATCTTAATATCACCAAAACATGCCCCAAACCACATTTATAGAACTTCTAAAACTTCAAGAATCATAGTTTCACTATTTGGCACTGAAACACTCCCGGGTCATCCGAAACCCATTTCGAACATACGTCCAAGTCCAAAATCATCATACGAACCTATTGGAACCGTCAAATCCCGATTCCGAGGTCTTTTACTCAAAATATTGACCGAAGTCAAACTTGGCCTTTTAAGCCAACTTTAAGGAACCAAGTGTTCCAATTCCAGCCCAAACTCTTCCAAATCCCGAACCAACCATCCACGCAAGTCATAGATCAGTAAAAGCAAGTACAGGAAGTATTATTTAGAGGCACGAGGTTCTAGAAATAAAAAATACCGGTTGGGTCGTTACATTCTCCACCTCTTAAACAAACGTTCGTCCTCGAACGTGTCTGGAATCATACCTGCAGTGCTGAACAAGTGTGGATATCTGCTCTGCATGTACTCCTCGGGCTCCCATGTTGCCTCCTTGAATGGTTGGCCCCTCCACTGGACCTTCACTGCGAAAACTCTCTTGGACCTCAACTGGCGATCCTGCCTATCAACAATAGCCATAGGCTCTTCCTCGTAGACCAACCTCTCGTCTAGTTGAATGGTACTGAAGTCTAACATATGAGATAAGTCAGCGTGATACCTCCAGAGCATAGATACATGAAAAACAGGATGAACACCTAACAAGATGGGAGGTAGAGTAAGCTCATAAAAGACCTCCCCAACTCGCCTCAACACCTCAATAGACCTATTAATTTTGGGCTCAACTGGCCCTTTTTCCCAAACCTCATATACCCTTCGTCGGTGAGACTTTCAAGAGAACCTTCTCGCCGACCATAAATGACACATCACGTGCCTTCTGATCCGCGTAACTCTTCTGCCTGGACTGAGCCGTGTGAAGCCTCTCCTGAATCAACTTTACCTTTTCCAAGGCACCCTTTACCAAATCAGTACCGTATAACTTAGCCTCGCCAGGATCAAACCACCCGATGGGAGAATGACATCGCTGACCATATAAATCCTCAAGTGGAGCCATCTTAATACTGGACTGAGAGCTGTTGTTGTAAGCAAACTCGGCCAAGGGAAAGAACTGATCCCACTGCCCTCCAAAGTCAATCACACATGCCCTGAGCATGTCCTCCAGTATCTGAACTGTCCGCTCTGGCTGCCCGTCGGTCTATGGGTGGAATGCTGTGCTGAGCTCTACACGGGTGCCCAACTCAGGGGGAAGTGCACGGTTAGCCACTAATAACACATGTATTTACTTTTAAGCCACTGTTTAAAATGTCTTTAGTCTTTAGCCACTGCTTTAATAAACTTTAATTTNGTCGGTCTATGGGTGGAATGCTATGCTGAGCTCTACACGGGTGCCCAACTCAGGGGGAAGTGCACGGTTAGCCACTAATAACACATGTATTTACTTTTAAGCCACTGTTTAAAATGTCATTAGTATTTAGCCACTGCTTTAATAAACTTTAATTTCCCGGACGAAAATACCCTTATGTTCATGTCCTTAACTTTTGAACTTAACTTCAGGACTTCAGGACTTCATGTCCTTAACTTTTGAACTTGGAACTCTAAGTTTAGGACTTCAGGACTACATGTCCTTAACTTTTGAACATAAATTCAGGACTTCAGGACTACATGTCCTTAACTTTTGAACTTGGAACTCAAACTTCAGGACCAAGCGTCCTTAACTTTTTAACTTGTAAGTCAAAGTTAAGAACCTATTGTCCTTAACTTTTGATCTTGTAACTGTAAGTTAAGGACTGCATGTCCTTAACTTTTGAACTTGTTAGTCTAAGTTCAGGACCAAGTGTCCTTAACTTTTGAACTTGTAAGTCTAAGTTCAGGACCAAGTGTCCTTAACTTTTGAACTTAGAATTCAAAGTTAAGGACCAAGTGTCCTTAACTTTTGAA
>ML407202.1:0-79928 GCA_005239525.1 Nicotiana knightiana | reverse complement strand
TAATATTTATAGCAAAATAGTATAGAATTTGGGTGTGGTCAAAAAATAGTTGTTCACAATAGCAATCACAGTTTATATCCTCAGTTGATCCCGAGGAACAGGTGGTCGAGGAAAAAGAGGAAGATTTCCTTACCCCTCGAGCTTTCGTCGCCCCCGAGGAGTCAGATGCGATGAAGTCCACGGTCGAGGAACTTGAGCAGGTGATATTGATCGAGTATCTTCCAAAATGGAAGGTATACCTGGGGACATGATTAGCCCCCGAACTCAGGAAAAAACTCATTCAATTTCTTATCAATAACATTGATTGCTTTGCTTGGTCCCACTTAGATATGACAGGGATCCCATCGGAGATAACCACTCATCGACTAAGTGTCGATCCCAGAATTAAACTAGTGAAACAAAAGAGGAGGCCTCAGTCCGAGGTAAAGCACGCATTCATCAAAGACGAGGTAACCAAACTTCTTAAGATAGGGTCCATTATGGAAGTAAAATATCCCGAGTGGCTAGCTAATGTAGTAGTACTCTCTAAAAAGGGAAACAAACTTAGAATGTGTGTAGACTACAAAGATTTGAACAAGGCATGCCCTAAAGACTCTTTCCCATTTCCCAACATCGATCGTTTGATCGATGCTATGGCCGGCCACGAGATCCTTACTTTTCTTGATGCCTACTCTGGTATAATCAAATTCGAATGAACCCAGAGGACCCAGAAAAGACTCCGTTTATCATGAAGTATGGTACATATTTCTATAACATAATTCCCTTCGAGCTAAAAAATGCATGGGATACATACCAACGCCTAGTTAATAAAATGTTCGAACATCAGATAGGAAAATCTATGGAAGTTTATATTGATGACATGCTAGTTAAGTCCCTACGTGCAGAGGACCATTTGACTCATTTGCAGGCAACGTTCGACATCTTAAGAAAGTACAACATGAAACTCAACCCCGAGAAATGCGCTTTTGGGGTTGGCTTGGGCAAGTTCTTAGGTTTCATGGTGTCGAACAGGGGATCTATATCAACCCCGACAAAATCAAAGCCATCGAAGAAATCACTGTCGCAAACAATGTGAAAGGCGTACAACGGCTAACCAGACTGATAGCTGCCCTATGCCAGTTTATCTCGAGACTATCGGATCGAAGTCATCATTTCTTTTCCCTACTCAAGAAGAAGAACTACTTTTCACGGAATCCGGAGTGTTAACGAGCCTTAGAAGAATTAAAATGGTACCTCTCAAGCCCGCCCTTGATTTATACTTCGAAGGAGGATGAAAAACTCTACTTGTATTTAGCCGTGTCCTAGGTAGCAGTAACTGGAGTGCTGGTTCGAGAAGAACAAGGTACGAATTTCCTATTTATTATATAAGTCGGACCCTAGGAGATCCTGAAACCAGGTTCCGCATTTAGAAAAGTTAGCACTTGCACTAATAAGCGCATCTAGGAAATTAAAATCATATTTCCAATGCCACCCTATATGTGTATTGACTACATACCCACTTTGAAATATCTTGCATAAACCCGAATTATCGGGCCGATTGGCCCAGTGGGCCATCGAACTTGGAGGGTATGATATCGAATATCAACCCCGAACGGCTATCAAGTCCCAAATTTTGGCACACTTCGTGAATGACTTTGTGCATGCCCTCGTAGCCGAAGTAGAAAAGGAACTCTTGCTAAAAACGGGTACATCTTCGGGGGCATGGACCCTCTTCACGGACGGTGCCTCGAATGTGAAAAGTTTCGGGCTCGGTATTGTTTTAAAACCACCTACGAGAAATATCATAAGACAATTTATCAAAACTTATAAATTAACTAACAATGAGGCCATGATTGCAGGTCTCGAACTGGCCAAGGGCCTAGGAGCAGAGGTCATTGAGGCCAAGTGTGACTCCCTTTTGGTAGTAAACCAAGTTAACGGAATCTTTGAGGTTCGAGAAGATAGAAATCAAAGGTACTTAGACAAACTTTAAGTGACATTGCATCGCTTCAAGGAATGCACACTGGACCATGTACCTCGAGAACTGAACAGAGAGGCCGATGCACTTGCAAATCTGAGGTCGTCGATTGAAGAAGATGATATTGTCCCAGGGACTTTCGTCCAATCGTCGAGGTCAGTGGTCGAAGAAGGTCATGCGGGAATTAATTCAACATGTTTGACGTGGGATTGGAGGAATAAGCACGTCGAATACTAGAAGCACGGGAAGCTCCCCTCGGACCCAAAAGAATCAAGAGCCTTACGAGCCAAAGCAGTTCGGGTCTCACTTGATGAAAATGGAGCATTATATAGAAGAACCTTTGACGGACCACTAGCAGTGTGCTTTGGACCGGAGAACACTGATTATGTACTACGAGAAATCCACGAAGGCACCTATGAGAACCACTCTGGTTCTAACTCTTTGATTCGCAAGGTTATTAGAGCAGGTTATTACTGGGATAGAATGGAAAAAGATACTAAGGAGTCTGTTCGAAGGTGTGATAAATGTCAAAGGTTCGCACCGATGATCCATCAGCCCGGTGAACAACTCCATTCGGTCCTATCCCCGTGGAAATTCATGAAATGGGGGATGGACATCGTCGGCCCCCTACCAACAGTGCCAGGTAAAGCTAAATTTATTTTTTTTATGACTGACTACTTTTCAAAATGGTGGAAGTGCAGGACTTCGAGAAAATAAGAGAAAAAGAAGTCATTGACTTCATATGGGACCACATCGTGTGTCGATTCGGGATACCCGCCGAGACAGTATGCGACAATGGGAAGAAGTTCATCGGTAGAAAAGTGACAAAATTCTTCAAGGACCATAAAATCAAAAGGATCATATCTACGCCTTATCACCCAAGCGCAAACGGCCAGGCCGAGTCCACAAACAAAACTATCATTCAAAACTTGAATAAGAGGTTGAATGATGCTAAAGGGTAATGGAGAGAAGTATTGCCCGAGGTGCTATGAGAATATCGAACAACGTCAAAGTTGAGCACGAGGTAAACTCCATTTTCTTTGGTGTATGGGTCCAAAGCGTTGATTCCGGTCGAGGTCGGGGCACCTAGCGTCAGGTTTCAGCATACTACCGAGTATTTGAACCACGAGGCTATAACACTTGTCTCGAACTATTAAATGAAAAGCGTGAAGCCGCACTAGTTCGAATAGCCGCGCAAAAGCAAAGGATCGAGAGGTATTACAACATAAGGGCGAACCTTCGCCATTTCGGAGTGGGGGACTTAGTTCTAAGGAAAGTCACCCTCAATATTCAAGACCCAAACGAAGGGAAACTAGGCCCCAATTGGGAACCGTACTGAGTTCTCGGAGATGTAGGGAAAGGATCCTACAAACTTAGCACAATGGAAGCAGAGCAACTACCAAACAATTGGAACATATCTCTGCTCAAACGATATTATTCCTAAGGTATGACCTTCTCCTCTTTTTCATTTATATTTAAGATTAACTCCTTGAAGATGTTCGATTGGTGATATCTAAGCATCCTTCAACTCGAAGACCTGGGGTTTTAAAGCATGCGTTGCACTCTTTTTCCCTTAGATCGGGTTTTATCCCAAATGGTTTTTTCCGGAAAGGTTTTTAACGAGGCAACATTTATATGCTACCTAAGGGGGAATTCAACAAAGTATTAAAGGCTTCTTTTCAATCAACCTCGAATACCGGGGGCATCACCCTAGGAGGTTGTATGTTCGACAAAAACCAATTCACGCCAATGAAGGCCTCGATAGGAGAACTTTGTAATGGGCCAAACGGTCAAATGAACCGTGTCCATATAGAATAATCAATCCCCAACGGCAAAACATGTATGCATGTATCATCTATTCAAAGAAGCATTTTTGCTATATCAAAACACTTTATGTTTCAAAGAAATCTACTATTATACGAGTTTAGAAACGTCTCAAGGGCCATAAGGCAAATGCACCTCGAATACTCAGGGACTGTCGTCGACATTCAACACATCGATTCATCAAAAACACGAACTCATAAGACCTCAAAGAGATATATTCGAACTCATAAGACCTCAAAAAGGCATATTTGAACTCATAAGACCTCAAAGAGTCATCCCCTCGATACAAAGGCCAAGGCCACCATACTCGGGGGCTAAAGGCTACAGCCACATAAAGGGATACGGCCATATAAAAGACCACGGTCATATGAAAAGGCTACGGCCAAAAAAATGCGACTCGGAGACGTCCGACTTCAGCCATACAACTAAAGGCCTTCAAAAACTTCAAAAACTGGTTAAATCAGGCTACCCTCGGCAAAAGCAAATGATAAAGGGCTTCGATAAAACCAGCCCTCGAATAATTCAGAGGCTTCGATTATATCAGCCTTCGAAAAAACCTCAAGAGGTATTCAATTATCATTACACAACGAATTACAAACGAGGTTCAAATCGATTGAACCTTCAAAAAATCCAACGAGTACGAATACAAAAAACACATGCTAAGGCATACCAAATATTTCACTAAGTCTTTTAGCCGGAAAGAGGGAAAAACTATAGCCACTTTAAGGGCCGAATTGGCCCTAGCTAAAGAGCCTAAGGGCCAACCTAAAAGAGCCTAAGGGCCAACCTAAAAGGGCCAAGGGCCAACCTAGAAGAGCTTAAGGGCCAATATTTAAGAGCATAAAGGGCGAAGCACACTGAGCTCGAGGCCTTACTCTCACTTAGCTTGGAATCAAAAGTCCCATCACCTCGAGCTAGCATCAAACTGACTTAAAGCTTAGCCCGAGGATAAAACCCTAAGAGGTATTCTGTTAGTAAACCAAAGGGCTTACCTTACCTCGGATTTGAGTCAATGCTCATTCAATTATCAAAACTTATAGCATCAAAAATTGAGAAAACTTTTAAGGAAATTGAAGGCTAAGAAAAACAAGGAAACTCATTTCTTTTCATATATACAAAAGGTATTACAAAAGAGTTCTACAAAATAGAAAGAAGATTACAAAAAGATAGAAAAAAAATTAATCTATGCCAGGGGGCTCCCCCTCCCCCCTCCCCCCCGGGCCAATGACTTTCCTCGGATATGTTACTCCCTCGTTACCAGCCTCTTCCCCGGGATTAGCCTCTTCTTCAATCTCTTCCTCTTCATCTCTGGAACCACCCTGTCCATCTTCGACGTCATCAGCCTCATCTACCTTAGCTTTCTTTATCTCTTCAGAGAGATCGATGCCCTTGGCGTCGACCTCTTCGAGATTCTCCCTCCGAGATCGACACCTGGCGTAGTCATTGCTCTGTTTCTCCTGGTCGGCATCCCCCCTCAACTCCGTCTGAGCATCGGCAGCATCCTTCAAATAGATAGTGACTTTCCTGTCAGCCTTGATTTTTATCTCTTTGGCTTCGGCCTAGGCTTCCACAACTTCGGCCTAGGCCTTTGCAAGACCAGCCTCGAGCTCAACTATTCTACCAGCCTGGACCGAACTGCTCTCTTGGAATTTCGAAGTTGGATCTCGAGGGAAGATACTTTTGCCAGTGCATCTTCTTTCGCCGCAACCAGGGTGTCCATATTTGCTTTCCATTTATTACACTCGGAGTTGGCTTGATTAACCTCACCACGAAGACGCTCCAGCATTTCCACCTTTTGATGCAGCTGAGACAATGAAGTGTTAGCCTCCGAAGATGGGAGAGGAAGCCTGTATTCTTTCAGAACAGAGATTACCTGCTTCTCCAGCTCATCCTCGTATTCACGAGCTTTGGTCAACTCAGACCGAAGGTGCTTCAGCTCTTCCTCCTTTTTGACACAAAGAAGCCTAAGGGTTTTTTCTTCGTTCAGATATTTATGCAGCTCGGCTTCGCAATGACTCATTTCGACCTTAAATTTATTGAACGCCTACACAAAAGAAAGTAATGATCAGTTAAGAAACAGAAGAAATTATAGAATAAAAGAAATTGCAACACTGTTAAGGCTTACACTCGAGAAAAGGAGTTGGTCTTTTTTGAAGGTTGAGGTTGCATCTGCTAGGTCGGCTTCATCGACCCCGACAAAGAAACCCTGGAAGGGGTCATCTTCACTCGGGACTCCGCCTAACTCAGGCGTCTTTAGGTTCTGAGCATCCCTGATAGCGTTCTTAGAGTAGGCCGGAAGCGATGGGGAATGACCTGCTGTCACGTCCAGGGGGAGATCACTCGAGGCACTCTGTTCGGGTAGAGGAGCTTCGAAAATTTCTCCTTTTGGGGTACTACCAGAAGTTTGGGAAGTGGTCACCACATCAGGCGATGGAGGGCCTTCGTCCCTCTTTTCTTTCGAAGTACCTTCTTCATGTCCAGGGGCTTCGGTCTCAACGGGCTTAACAGCCTTGGTAGATTTTTTGGTTTGAACCACCAAATTCTAACCCTCCACCTCATCTCCTTCATCGTCCATGAGCTGGGGGAGTGAGTCAATATCCACATTAATGACGATGCTTTTCTTGCACTTTCGAGCTGGCTCTGTTTTGTTTTAGGTATCCTCGCTCTTCGAGGGACTCTTTCTTTTTGTTATCCTTTTTTGTCTTTGAAGCCGAAGGTTCAACGTCCTCCCCAAGAGGGGGCAAGCTCATCTCGAAGAACTCACCAATGCCTTCCAAAGAAAAGTTAAGTTATAGAAAGAGGGGTATTCTTAATAAGAAAGGAAATATTGAAACACGAACCATGGTGTTTTGCTTCCCACTTTCCCTTCGACATGTCCCGCCACTTGCATTTGTCATATGACGAAGTAGCAGCAAGTTTACGAACCCAGTCCTCAAGGTCGAGGACCACATTAGGCATCCACGGGACCACTGCGCAAAAATGAAAAGAGTATTACGCGAAGTTTAGGAAAAATTATGGAAAAAACTAAAGGAAAGAATTCCACTCACGTTCGAAGTTCCATTCTTCAGGGAATGGCATGTGCTCCTCGGGAATGACATTGATGGTCCTCACCCAGAGGAACCGGTTCGTCCAGCCTCGATCCCTGTCTTCGCCATTACTGGTAAAGAAGGACTTGGTTGTTCGGCGTTCAAGTTTGATCAAGCCTCGGAAAAGCTAAGGTCGATATAAGCGGATCAGATGGCTGAGGGTGAACTCGAGCTTGGCCATTTCAACAAATAACCTCATCATCATTACTATCCGCCAAAAGGACGGATGTATCTGTCCCAAGGTTACTTGATATCTTCGGCAGAATTCAAGCACGAGCGGATCCAGAGGACCCAACGTAAAGGGATAAGTGTACACACTTAGGAACCCCTCTACGTAGGTTGTGATGTCCTCTTCTCAAGAAGGTATCTGCAGCACAACCTTCTCTTCCCAACCACACTCTCTTCTCACAGCATCGATGTGTTTTTTTTGTAATCGAGCTTATGTATCTCGAGGCATGCTCACGAAGGTCGGGGACGTCGGTAGGATTCTCGACCGTAAAGTCCTTTTTTAAGGAAAAACTACTTTATACAATCTTACGGAGCATCGGCGGTCTGCCACCGGCCGGAAGAGAAGTAGAAGAGGAGGTTCTTTCATTCTAATGAACAGACATGGAAGTTTTTGCCGTTGATTTTGAAAAGAAGAAGGAAGAAGTTCGTAAGTCGTGGAGGTTTTGAAGTTGATAAGGTGGAAGAGCTGGTGGTGAAGGGGAAGTAAGAGAAGAAAAGAGGCGTTGCAAATAAGAGCGAAAGTTCTTAATGAGAAGTGTAAATGAGTATACATAGAGAAAATCGGCGATTGTTCATTGACACTGACGGCCGACCAGCTCTGACAAGCATTTATTAATTTTGGGAAGAGAACCGATCGGACGCTTCGATCATTTAGACTCTTGCATCATGGAGATGATGTCACCATTGGGGACTTCGGAAACTCAAGAATTCAAATCATTTCTTGTCATTTTATTCTAAGAAACACGGGGACTATCTGTATACGGTCAAAATCAGGAAGCCTGATTTTGTAGGCTCGAGATGTCGCCTCGAGGGTAGAAGTTCAGAAGATGTCGAGCTCGGGTTCGAAGGTGGAATACGAGGTTCAAGGTCCGAGGTGCTCGTTGATCATTGAAGCCAGGTACGACCGATACCGAATAATGTTGTAATGATTTTTGTATGAAAAGGACAAGATTCTCGTCACGTCCCCAAATATCATGGCGTAAATCCCGGAATAGATTTGTACGAATTAGTACAAATTCGTACTAGGTTGTTTTACAGTTGTACCAATAAAATCCCTTACTGTAAATAGAAATGTACCATATTTAGGGTTTCCCCTCCTATATAAAGGGTACCCCAATCATTTGTAAAGACCATCTAATCATTGGCAAAGAATTTACTATCTCACTTTTCTCGTTTACTTCTCTTCAGAATCATTCTTTAGATTTATTATACTTACTTTATTTTTCTTGCTTTATTGCTCCTAACTCACCTCGAGGTCATCGAGCTCGAGGTCTCTACTGCTCTAGCAACACCGTTTTGGTTCATCAATTCTTCTCATTCATACTCTACATTACTTGTTTATTAATTAGTATTGGGCTAGATCACATATCTTTAAAATCACAAATCAAATTTAATTGTTACTCGTATTTTCGAGGTAAACATTAATATATCCTTACGTGATTTACTTGATATCATAAATACTTGTCTTGTCTCTTACTTCTTAGTTTCCTTTACATGCTTAGTTGAAGTTATTGTTCTCTCATTTCCTTGTTAATTATTTAACTGTTGAGTTACCTTACTTGAAGTTGTTATTTCATGGAATTTCTTATTATTGAATTATGGTGTTGAAGTTATAAAGGTTGTGATTCACATTGAGGCAAAGTTTTAAATTATTGAAATACCATTCTTGTTGAGATATTCACTATCGGTTGCTATTGTTGAGACTCTTGTACACATTATTGTTGAGCAATGGGCTAATTATTGTGGAAACATTATTGTTGTTGACTTCTTTGGCAAGTTGTGGTTTTGGGTACTTGAGGTGCAATTTATGATATGTTTTGATATTTATACGCATGCGATGGTATAAGGATTGGCGTTGATACGCATGCGGTGAGATAAGGCGGGCTTGATACGCGTGTTGCTAGTAGGGAAACTAATTGAAGCCACGCAGTGTTAAATGATGGGCTAAAACGCAAATAGCTATTTCGGGAAAATAATTTTCAAAACTAAATACAAGGCTCCGGCGGTGGTATAAAGAAAGACTGTGATTTGATTTGTCAAATGAGACTACGAGGAGGTACCTTGGTATTGATTCTTGTTAATACCTTTCATTTACATCACTTGTGTTTTGTTTGCATCATTTCCTTGACATTCTTATTTTTTGTTTTCTTTCGTGATGTCTTAATTGCCTTAATTTCAGTGTAGATATTCTTGTTATATTTATTCATTATATCATTTCCATTGTTTCTATTATTATACTATACTACACCTGTTCAGTTTCTTTATTTATTCCAGTAGGTGTCTTGACCTGACCTCGTCACTACTCTACCGAAGTTAGGCTTGATACTTACTGGGTGCAGTTGTGGTGTACATATACTTTGGTATAAAGGGAAATGACTTGGAGGACGACGAGATCGAGTCTATTCTACTAAAGAAGTTTGGGAAAACTTTGTCCAAAGGGGCCATGATTTGGTACCATAACCTACCCCCGAATTCTATTGATTCATTTTCCATGTTGGCAGATTCGTTTGTAAAGGCACACGCTGGTGCTATAAAGGTTGCAACAAGGAAGTCAGATGTATTCAAAATCAAACAAAGGGACAACTAGATATTGAGGGAGTTTGTGTCGCGGTTCCAAATGGAACAAATGGAGTGGCCACCAGTCTCCAATGACTGGGCTGTACAAGCTTCCACTCAGGGGCTAAATGAGCAGAGCTCGATAGCATCGAGGCAATTCAAACAAAACTTGATTGAGTACCCCGCCGTAACTTGGGCGGATGTGCATAACAGATACCAATCAAAGATTATAGTTGAAGATGACCAGTTGGGAACCCCCTCGGGCTCAGTTTATCCAAACAGGTTAGCAAAAAAATATTCGAGAGAAGTAGACATGGAACCGAGACTGAGTAAGGAGAGGTATTAGCCTTACATCGAAGATCGAGGGAATATCTCCAGGCATAACATACCTTGAAATAATCGAAGAGTTGATCGAGGGTAGAATTCTCAGGGACTCATAAGAAAGATCGGGTTTTATAGGCATTCAGGACCGGCGGAGGCACCTCGATTGTCAGAATATAATTTTACCATCGATGCCTCGGGTATCGCCTCAACTACTGGAAAAATTAGAGATACCAGATGGCCTAAACCCATACAAAGTGATCCTTCTCCGAGGTAATAATAATTACAATGTTGATAGCACTTTGGAATTGAATATTTATAAATTCTATTACTCTTACTATTTTGAACTATTAAAATCACTTTTGTATCTTAATAAACAAATTTTACAATTAATTTAATGAATTACTCTTTAATTATATTGCGTTATTACTTTAATTAATCAAAATTAGTTTCGCAATTCAATAACTGAAGTATTATAAGTAATAACTAATTAATTATAGTAATTAATAATTTAACTGATAATTATATTGCATTTATTTAAGATTCTTTAAGTTAATTTTAAAATGGTTAAAATATCAAAAGGCCATGGTTGCGATTGATTAATTAAATTCAATGTGGACATGTTCTAAATTCTAATATAACCCAATACATAGGCCCAATCATCCCTGACCTGGTCCAGATCCACCTTCTTTATCCTATGTTGGCAATCCATGTCATCTCTTCCACTATAAAAAAAATAGAAATTAGCTACGAACTCCGTCGCTAATCTGTCGTTAAAACTCTTGTAGCTAGCAGAATTTCTTGATAATCTGTTGATAATCCATCGGTAAATGAGATTAGCAATGAATTTTTTTGTTTAGCTACAGAATTTTTCCGTAGCAAAACCCTGATTTTTTAGTAGTGCTCTTAGTCAATGACATCGCGCCATGTCAACTCTCATCCACACTCACATAAGAAGCACATCTCTTCTGGACCGTTGGTTCAAATAATCAACGGTCCATATTTTGTAAGGCCCCGTAAAATTTTACCTAGAAACCCGGTACTTCGTGATGTCAAGATTAGATTTATGTGTTTTAATAGGAGAAAACATTTTCCTTCGTGATGTCCAGAAAAAATTTTTGTACGCTTCTGGGTTGAAGGAAAATGTTTTAGAAATGTGTGGGTTTCTACGTCTCATTATGTGGCCGCATAATCACTCTGCGGACCGCATAACGGACACAGAGTGAAGCAAAAAATTTGGCCTGTTTTGGGGTCAGCTTTGTGGTCAATTATGCGACCGCATAATCACTATGGGGATAGCATATTGGCCGCATAATTTCTCTTGTGTTTCTGCGAATGGAGTTCTTCGGTGCATTATGTGACCGCAGAACAGGTATGCAGACAGCATAATAGTTGCATACACGGTTAGAGAGTTCAAGTTTTGAAGGCCCATTTCTGCAGTCCCTTTGCGGACCGCATATCTGTTATGTGGTCGCATATGCGATCGCAGACCTGTGTTGGGGCTCCAAATTCTTAATTATTTTAACCCGATCCTATGTCGATAAATCATATGCATAGCCTATTTTGAGCTCATTTTCCTAACACTATAGAGTGAGAGAAAGGGCCTTAGAGTGAGAAAGTGATGCTCATCCAATATTCCTCAAATTCTTGCTTAAAACACTGAAGATTTCAAGAGGTTCTCCATATCAAAGATTGAGATTGCTAAGAGTTCCGGATAATTGTAGAGACTAAAAGAAGCTCAATTGAGGTATGTATGGCTAAAAAACTCTCTTCTTAGAAATCGAACCCCTATGATGACCCTACAACCGGTGTAAGTTCCAATCTTAATTGATGTACGAAATGACATTTCAAACGGGCTTGTATTGTAAGACTCTGTGTGTAATAAGTATTACAACTTTGCCCGTCATGCTACGTTGTTACTTGGTGATGTGTTGAAATTATGGAATATATGTTAAATTGTCAAAGCATGTGAGAACCTCTATATGCCCACGATTCATGTCTTCTTATGTGTACCTGATATTTTGAATTGAAAGGCATGTTGATGGGATTGGTAATAATGTGATATGTGTGGGAAAAAATTAACAATTGTGGCCAGTAGTAGTTATGGTGGTGGTATAAATAGTGAGATGTTAGTGCTACTGATGGCCAAGCAAAAGTTAAAATGATTTCTCTTGTTGGCTTAAGTGATTCTTTATTTGATGTTGAGGTGCTGCCTATATTCTCATTGATTTATTGATTAACTTTCCTTGCATTTTATTGATTTTTCTTTCCTAAGGAGATGGTGTTTAGTTATACATACTAGTACTATCTGATGGTACTAACGTCCCTTTTGTCGGGGGCGCTACATCTTTGAATGGATGTAGGTGGTTCCTTAGCACACAGCGCCGACCGCAGATAGTGGTGCATCCTCCTTGCAGCAGTCTTTGTGAGCCCCCATTTCTTCCAGGGTTCATGTAGTTCTTCTTTTGACATAACTCACCACGTTTTGAAGTATAGTCAGGGCCTTGTCACCGGCACGTTCATATCTATCTTTTGTATCTTTAGAAGCTCTGTAGACGTTATGTGGGTTAGGTATGAGTATTGGATGGGTCACGGGATCATATTTTTGAAACTCCTTTCCCACCAAAATGTAAACTGTATGCACTTTTGGAAGTTTAACTATGGCATAATGGATATAATAAAAATGAACCAGCAACATTTATATGTATATGTACATCTGTTCATTCCCCTGTTTAACTAATAGTAATGTGTCCCCTTTTTAAATAATGAATGAGATGGGTAGGAAGAGTCTAATAGGCTTGCTCGACCGGGTTCACTCGGTTGAGCGTCGGTCGCGCTCCCGGAGGTTGGGGTGTGACATGTTTAAACAAAATTTTCCCTCTTATTTAATATCCTTTGGTGATATTTCTATGCCGTTGGATCAAAGAAAACCAACGGTCATTAATTCTTTAATAATAAACAATTTTACCTCAAAATATCAGAGCCGTGAATCAGAATGATCAAACGGTTCTCCTCCATCCATCCAATTTAAACCTAAATGAGAGTCTAACCATTTACCCACACTAATTGCCCCCCCCCCCCCCCCCCTTCCCTATTTCCTCTCCTTCCTCTCTTCTATCAACCTGTCCATCACCAAAAACCTTGCACAAATTCAAGATTCAATACTAAATCATCGAATATGTCCCCGAATCCGTGAATCCAACTGGTTTATTTCCATTTTCACCATTGAATCGAAATCCCCAAACAAAACGCTAGACCTAAAATCATGCTACTAAAATTCATTTGTTTCTTCCCTCATATTTAAAATCGGAGAATGCTTATCCGACTACCATCATTATCATTCGTGTCCAGAGGTCAAATGTAGTAACCTCTAGACATTAAAGCTTTGCCCGATAGGTCCACACGTTCAACAGAAGATTCCTCCACTCTCGTGCCCATGTAAAGTTATTTGACGATTTACCCCTCTTTTTTTCTCTGATTCCACCCGCCATGCTATCATCATCCACCTTTCGTCATATTCCATTATCTTATTTGAATCTACCGGAATCTTAAGGCACTGAAAGCCACTATAAATATGGCCTTAAATGCTCTAACCTAATAGATGCTAATATACATAGATAGATATCAATACACACTCATCACGACTCACATATACACTAAGAAATCAAAAGTGCAAGTTTCTTCTGCTAAATCTAGGTTTCAGTAGTTTCTTCTCTAACTTATGTTATACATCTTTCATTTCTGGGTGAGTTCAATTTTTGTAAGTTGACTGTTGTGAGTTTTTGGTTTCAAATGGTTAAGAATCAACATTTGCTTAGTTCACTGCCCTGCAGAAGGTCAGTGCATACTGACCCCCTTTCTTCACCTTGAATTAATTGATTTCCTAGTTAATTCTCTGATTTTTCATGTTAAATACTAATGATGTAAAGTTGTTTTTGTTATGTCCTGTATTTGCATGCTATTTTCATTATTAACTTAAGGAATTTCGTGATATGGATATGCTATATTGATGTTGTCATCAAATCAATGCAATAGGATCCTACCTTTCATGATTTGATTAGTAAAAAATGACCCTACACTAAGTGATATTCTTATGATTAAGTATGCATGATTAGTTGAGTTCACCTTTATTTTGATTTTGTGTGACCCATCCCTGTTAGTTAAAAGATAGTCCTATGAGCACTACCATGTCAGCTAAGCTAATTGAAACATGTTTCTTGAACTATTCTTGGTATTTTGCACCCCCAGTAATGAGGTTAACTTGACCACCTTGTGTTGTGACTTTGTGTTTCCATGTCTTGGTCTGACGAAGGGCTTTCCCTGCATTTCATATCTTGTATTTAACCTGTCTACTTTAATGACCTTAGTTGATAAATTGGTAGTTGATAACCTACTTGTTCTGCATATTCAGTGATCCATGTATAGCGGTTACTCTTAAACCCTATTAAAGCTTCACAATTAATTGAATTAAATCCTATGCTTATAATGGCGTATATAATCTTTTAGTCAAGTAATTGATTCTGTATATATTATCATGAAGACCAACATGAAATAAGATCAGACCTTTCAAACTTCTCTTGAAAATACTGTTAATACTTGCTCAAAACCAAGTCATCTTAATATCTATAGGGCTATGTTACTTTGCCTTAGTCCTAGGAACATGATTGTGTCATTGCTCATATATTAATGTTGGTTTAGGCTCTAGTTAGCAGTCTATTTATGCTACTATGACAGGGTGATTTCTGTGTGCTTCTTAGGATGGTTGGAAATAAAAGAAACAATATGGACCATGTTAGCATATTAGGAAGCCTATTCTCAGAACTGAACATAATTGATTTCTATACATCTGTCATGATAACTTGTATACAAATCATATGTACTTAGATTCCTATATGCTGATATACCTTGCTAGTAAACCTGTCTACATGTTAGCATATTGTAATCTGTTTTCATTATAAAGTTGAAGTAAATGACATCACCCATTGTCTTATACATGTTATTATGACTACCTATAGAGGACTTAACCTAAAGCTGATGGAGTCTGATAACTGGGAAGTCTAATGACTTATGTTGTCACGACCCAAAATCTCTTCTTAGGAGTCGTGATGGCACCTAGTCTCTAAGACTATATAAACCTAGAACATAGTGAGTTATCAACAGATTTAAACAAGTTAATCATTAAACCAGAACCGAAAATTCCTTTACAAAGCCAACAATAATCAATAGAGGTACAATATCCTAAAACCAATAGTACAAGTCAAAAGATCTACTGAGTTCAGTAGAAAATCTCTAAATAAAACTATTCTGGGAGAGAAATAAGTAGTACAAAGTAAAACATCAGAAGGTGACTCTGAGGCCTGCAAACGCGACGACAGGTATAACTTGAAGTCTCTGCCGCAACTCACAATCAGCTAACTAATGACCAACACGCTCCGAGGTACCTGGATCTGCACAAACATTTACAGCAAGCGTAGCATGAGTACACCACAGCGGTACCTAGTAAGTATTAATACTAACCTCGATGGAGTACTGACGAGGAACAGTCAAGACACTTACTAGACGTAATAATGGGTACAAGTATAAATATAAAACTAACATGGAGCAATATAAAGCTAAATATGCTAAAATAATGTTACAATACTTACAATAAGGACTAGAAACAACAATTAACCACAAGCAGAAAACAGATACTAACGCCGAAAAGTAAGTAGAACACAGTTAAAGTCTGATGAAACCAAGTAAGGGAAAATAAGTAACAACCCAATAAAACAACCTCTTTCACATAAGGTTTATACAAGAATTTCCCCAAGGTACCACACCTTATAATCACAAATCACGGGTCCCAAATCACGAACCCTAATCACTTGGAATCTTGTTCCCACATTACAAATCACAACCTTACGGACAACTCACGTGCTACACGGGCAACTCACGTGCCAATACCATTAATACCTCATATCTGCACGGACAACTCACGTGCTAAGAGAGTAACAATATCCCATATTCGCACGGATAACTCACGTGCTAGCAGTAACAATATCTCATATCTGCACGGTCAACTCATGTGCTAACAGTGACAATATCTTATATCTGCACGGACAACTAACGTGCTAAAGTGCAACTCACGCACAGAAGGCAAGTACACAAGAATACATGTAAATGATCAATAAACATCAAGGTTAATATTCTTGGAGTGATATGAGTGACTAAATACGGTGTATGTTTGTGCAATAGTTCTATCACAGCTCGAGTCAACAAGTAAGATCAGAGACAACGAATGGCACATAGGAAACAACACAACAAAATCGTAATAGGCATGACTCACACAAGGTAGGCACACCACTATATAAATAGCATCAATAACAATGCCCTCATGCCATCATAATTCAGAACAAATCATTCCCGACATAGCCCCTTTGCATCGCCGCGTGCGCAACAATAAAGTAAATACCTGTCTTGTCTCGCCACACGCACATAATATTATTCCCACCTTGTCTCACCACATGCGCAAACAAACATATACATCCCGCCTTGTCACGCCGCATGTGCAAATATCAATTATATCAATAGCACGGATAACTCACATGCGAACACCTCGACAATCCTCTCAACAATACCGCATATGCCAAAACATAACAACATAACATAACAACCCGCACCACATGCGCCCATACACCACGACGTTCCACAACAACAATTCCAATATCACAACCACATATAGCCGACGACTCAACAACACCGAATACAACAAGAACAACAATAACACGAATGACAACAATGCAATAAAATGGAAGAATAAGCTCAACAATTAAAGACATACATATAATAATGACTTCAAGTAAGAGTAATTAAAAAATAAGAGCAACAACATGTAGCATCGATTTCAAATAAGGATAATCAATTACGGAATAGATAACATGTGACAATAACTTCAATTAAGGATAATCAACTACGGAAGAGATAACATGTAACAGTAAAGAGGCAATAATTATAATTAAAGCATGTAAGAGTATATTTGGCAACAAAAGATATGACATGAACCAACAACTTCAGATTAGGCATATAAGAGTGAATTTAACAATGGAGGATATAACATGATAAAGCAACTTCAATTTAGTATGCATAAGAACCCTAAGAGTCTAACTCGGTCAATGAGTACACGTCTTTCACGTAGTTCAAATAGCACAAACAAACTAATCCCCATGGGGTAGCTCCCCCATACAAAGTTAGACAATATACTTACCTCAAAAGCTCTCAATCAATACTCTAAAATGGCCTTTCCTTTACAATTCACCTACGCTTGGCTCAAATATAACTAAAATTGACTTAATAACATCAAATAATGCAAGATAAATCAATTCCAATAAATAAAGCTATGATCTTGGTAAAATTCCTCAAAAGTCAACAAAAGTCAACCCCGAGCCTGTCCAGTCAAAACTCAGGTCCAACGGTAGATTCTGACTATCTATAACCCCACGAGTCCATGTATGTGTTTTGTATCAAAAGCTGAGTCCAAATCGACTCTAAAAATCCAAATTCTCAATTTCCAAAATATGGACAAAGTTTCTCAAATTTCACTTAATTCTTATAATTTTGATGATAAAACTCACATATAATCATGTAAAATAGTTGAAAATTGATCAAAATCACTTACCCAATGATTTTAGATGAAAATCCCTCTTCAAAATCGCCTCATACCGAGTATAGTGTTCCAAAATATGAAAATGAGACCAAAACCTCGTCCTTCATCCTTATATGTCCAGTCGCATCCCGCAAATACGAGAAAATGATTGCAAAAGCGAAGACCCTCACATCTCTGCTGTCATCGCAAATTCCAGGAAATGATTGCAAAAGCGAATACCCTCACATCCCTATTGTCATCGCAAATGCGGTGATACGTTTGCAAAAGCGAACTTTGTACATTTTGCAAAAGCGACCTCTTGGTCGCAAAAGCGATCCCTCCCCAGCCCAGGCCAGTATCGGAAATGCGATTGGGAGTTTGCAAATACGAACTTTTTAGGCCACAGTGCAATTCGCAAAAGTGAAGAATATCCCGCAATGTGATAGTCGCAAATGGGATATTTTTCTAACAAATGCGAGATCAGAACACTAGCAAAATTTTAACCTTCTGTGAACTCTCCGAAACGCGTCTGAAACTCACACGAGCCCTCGAGGCTCCACACCAAAAATCAACACAAGTCTGAAAACATAACATGGACTCACTCTCAGAATTAAATCATCAAAGTAACATCCGAAACCATGGATCGGACCTCCAAAACACATGGAATTCATATGAAACTCAAGAATTTCTAAAAACACAATTGCGTATCTAATTCCTATCAAATCAATTTGGAATGACGCCAAACTTTTCAAACAAGTTCCAAATAACAAAATGGACCTATTCCAAGTCCCTAAATAGAAATCCAAACACGATAGCTATGAATTCAACCTACGATCAAACTTATCAAAATTCTAAGTCTTTAAATTTTCAACTTTCAGCAAAACAACACAAATCAACCTACGGACGATCGAATTTGACTCCGGGCATCCGCCCAAGTCCAAAATCACGATACGAGCCTATGGTTCGTCCCGGGGGTATTTCCACAAAAGTCAAATCTCGGTATACATTTTCAACTTAAGCTTCTAAATTGAGTACTAGTCATCCAATTCCATCCTGAAACATCTTAAAATCAATTCTGACCACACACACAATCCATAATATATAATATGAAGTCATTCAATACCCCAAACCACTTAAATCTCTAAAGCTCAAAACAACCAGTGGGCTCATTACATTCTCCCCTCTTAAACAAGCATTCGTCCTCGAACGTGCCAAGAGTCTTTCCCAAGCCATCAAATCACTGCATAAACTCACCATGTACATACTCACGGGTGATCCCACGTCAACGCAACCCACATAAACCCGACAACATCATCTCAACCGACAATTATTCCTTCTACTCATGCCGATAAGCCTTAGAATAATATTTCCACATCCACTAAGTGCCCTATTATCACGCAACCACTTTGTAAAATCCTCAACTAGCTGCAACAATTCATGCATACATCCACAAGATCCAACCACATGACATGACACATCATCCATATCCCCATAGCATCAACTCTGACCACAATAGCTGCCTATTACCCAGCCCACCGGCCAACAGACTCATATCGACTAGAACCTTGTTCCAGACCTTCACAACACTGACAATGATATAAGAAACATATGGAACTCATGACTACTCACTTGAGCAACAAGCCACATCAACAACACCCTGGAACTTACAACATAATCCAATCCCCAACAGGCCAGCCCAAATATGCTAAATATGAAAAGATGAACACATGAGAGAACTATCAAACAAGTCCAATGGACACAACTCTCCATCAATACCATACTACGGATCCATTCCATTAGGAAGAAGTAAGACACATTCGATGACCACAATGAACCTCACCCTAACATTGTTACACCCCATGTTTTCGTACGTGAACGTACGCCATAAGTAAATTGCTATAATCTCATAAATGAGATGTTACATCCCGCATTTTTGTATGTTGAAGTTTCGTCGTAAGTTAATCGGCATAATTTCGGGAAAGAGATTATTTTGGAATTATAAGTTATGCTACTTCAACCAGCGATGAGTAAATTCGTGAAGGTGAGAGGGTAAATAAATCGAATAGGATAAAATACGGTCCGAGCTATAATACCCGGTATTTATGGACTAGTGTCATACAATGTACCACATGACCATAATAGTAAGGTGTACAAAGTATGTTAAAAGAGAGTAGTATTTTAAGTAATTTGAGATAATTCTTAATTATGTAGATAATTGGGTAATTATTCGTTAGTGGGGGATTAACAAATTAATAAGGAATTAAGTGAATAATTGTTGGATAAGGATTTACACTTAATGTGGCATCCCAAGGTTGTCTTTATCAAGTCAAGAAATGACTCTTAAGTCATGTAAAAAGGTGGCAACTTTTAAGAAGAATTTTGTGACTAAGTCATCCAAGTGGGGCCCACTCTTTTTGATAAAGAATCCAACATAGTCATTAAAATGCATATGTTACATTTGCAATTCTAAGAGATTTGCAATTCTATACAGATTGAAGGCAACGGTTGAAGCTTCAATACGGATTTACAATTCTAAGAGGTTTGCAATGATGTTATATTGTGTAATCGAAACGGAATTTTGCGATTCTAAGAAAGCACGGTACAACCTTTCTCAAGAATATCATACGAATTTTCCCTTACTTCGATTCGTCATTACCTGTTTCGTCGCGATTAGCGTGTGTTAGAAGGATTTTCAAGAGAATCGGCTCAGGTATGTTAAAGATAAGTTCATACTCCCAAATTTATATACATTATCCTAGTCACATAAGTTACAATATTTTCCCTTATCAGGACTTCATATTCAATTGAGTATTGTCTTCTTCCAGTCAAGAGGGTGGAGGGTCTATATATATATATATAGCATTACAGTATTTTCTCCACCACCGAGCTATAATCGGTGGGCAAGCCCCTATTGGTCAACCTATGATCAGATGTTAAGTTATATACCGAGCCTACTGTGGTCGAGCGCCTATGAGCGAGCCCAGAATGGCCGACATATAGAGCTTAGTATGGCCGAGCGCTTATGAGCGAGCCTACTACGACACAACAGTTATATATATCGATCCCTATAAGGCCGGACAACTATTTTACTTACTATATTGAGAGAGTTGAGTCAGTATCAATAGGTAAGCATATCTTCATATTATGTTTGACTCCCAGTTACTTCAGTTATTATATTATCAGTTCAGTTTCATCTTTCAGCTATTTTGTTGCCTTACATACTCGGTACGTTATTTCGTACTAACGTCTCTTTCGCCGGGGACGCTGCATTTCATGCATGTAGGTTTAGAAAGACATACGAGTAGACCTCCTCAGTAGGTGTTGCCCGAGTTCAGCTTGATCGGTAAGCTTTGCATCCTTCGAAGTTGTCGGGTCTAGAGTTTTATGTACATCTTGTGTATATATGTATATGTATATATGTTATGGGTAGGTCGGGGCCCTGTTCCCATCATAGTACATCCATTAGTAGAGGCTTGTAGACATATCCTGCCAGTTAGTGCAGTATATTGGGCTTGTAAGCCTTGTATGTATATCTTGTTTGTTTTCCAGCTGTAGTAGTTATGACGGCCTTGTCGACCCAGCTTTATATTGATGTTTAGTCAGCTTTGCAAATTGTCATGTAATGTGGACCATGGCCAAAGTATGACATTATATGTTCAGAGTCCCTTAGTCGCAAGTTGGTACGGAAGGATAGGTAAGGCACCGGGTGCCGGTCTCTCCCCCCAGGTTCGGGGCATGACAGAAGTGGTATCAAAGCAATTCTGTCCTAGGGATTCTACAGGTCGTGTCTAGTAGAGTCTTGTTTATGGGTATGTTGTGTACCATACTTATAAGCAGGAGGCTACAGGGAATTTAGGACTATCACTCTTTCTTCTTACTCTAGATCGTGTGGTAGGGCTCAGTTGTTAAAACTCGATTTCCTAAACCCTATCTTATTCATAATACGGAAATGCCTACATCTAGAAGGACGGTTGGTAAGAGATTGCATATGGCTATGGAAAAGTTAAGTCAGAGGAACTCAATTTTTCATGATGCTTATGATGAGTAAATGTAAGGTCTTCAGTAGATCATGTGTGTACTAAGACATGTAAGCCTCTTGATAAGGAGCCTTAAGATCCACCCCTATGGTGAATGGAAATGAGAGATTCAGAAGATAGATACAAGTTTCAACAAGTAAAAGAAGGAAGATGAAGAAGGGTACGAGGCGCCCAGTTAATGAAAATTATCGGTATTTACAAATTCAGGCAGAGGAATATAAGCCTTTTGAGTTACCTTCAACAATAACAGTGGTACGTACAAATGGAGACACCCATCTCATTTATGTCCTATGGAAGTTAACAGAAGTAGTATAAGAGAAGCACGGATATCAGGATCCGACTAGGGTTAGAGTGACCCAAAATAGTGGATGGATTGTTTGCGTTAGTTGACATTTCCGAAGGATATTGCAAATGTGCTAAGAGATCTCCTTGTGAGACACCCAGATGGTGCACTATAAAATAGAACAGCTGGATATGAGTACTACAAAGATAGGCACTAGAATCCTTGAAGGGATAAATATTACCTTAGTATGGCTCCTATCCCTAGTAGAGAAAGAATGCTAGGCAACCCGAAGAACCAATGGATGGAGAAAGGGGTGCTAAAAGCAAAAGAATGTCTTGTTCGAGTTTTCAGAAAAAAGTAATAGACATAAATGTTAGCAGGAAATAAGAAGAGAGTTAATGAAGCATTATGAGTAAGATATGATACATGGATGACAATATTATATCAAAAAGATGATAGTATTATAGAGTCTATAGTCAAGTGAAGGAAAAGGCGAGAGGTGACAGGCCTTGAGACAACAAAAGAGTATACGCCATAAAGTCATATCCTCATTTTGAGAAATAAGTTCGTGACTCTAACGTGATTAACAGAAGGAAAAGCTAGACCCCAGAGTAATAGAAATTAGTATGGAATGGTAAAGGAATAATGCAATAAAAATGAGAAAGGGATGATATTGCACTTATCCAAATCCTACAGATATGCTACGATTCCAGAACATTATGCAAACACGACGTCAAAGAAAGGAAGTAAGGGTTCCTCCCTGAGATGTTATTGGTAGATAAGGAGCCAGTGCGGGATGTAAGTTAAGACGAGGAAATAACCCAAAAAAGATTACACAGAATATTGATATGAGAATGGGACAACGAGTAGTTGGTAGTTGATTCAGGAAGATCCTAGTTATGGCTAGACAAGAAGATACAGACAAATCAACAGATCGTGCAAGATAAACATAGTAAACCCCAACATGGGGAATTCAGTCTCGCAGATATGACATCGTAGCCTTGAGAAATATTAAGATAGTAGTTGAGATAAAAGAGAGTTACACTGGGAAGACAATCAAAATATTAGCTCAGAAGCAACTCTACGAGCACAAGGGCATGAAGTTAAGTAAGTAAGGATAATTACAAGTATATGTAGTAAGCTCGCAGCCTTGCAAGAATTAGAGGGTCCTCCCTAAGTACTACAATGAAAGACTAGCTGAGGAAGTAAGGAAGAAGGCTTCGACCTAAGCTCAGGGACCTAAAGAGGAAGTGATCTTATAACAACAGCCTCACAATAACGTTGTATGCACTCCATAAGAAAGTGGCACCTACTATGGCTAATGGACGGGAAGTAAAAATTGGAGGTGATATTCAAGATCATATAAGTGGTATGGAACGAAAGGGATTATTCGATCAGTGATCCAGAGTTAGTTACGTCATGAACGCGCTTAAGATTTCAGAATATTATCCATGCAGCATATATACTGACATTCATGCACCCATAGAAGACTCCGGTATAAGTTAAAAGAAACAATTGAGCCAAGGGTATAAACAAAGGATTGAATTGTTAGAAGATTGTATCATGGATATTCTATATCGCCCATGAAAGGCTAAAGTAATAACTAATACCAGGAGCCGTAGATCGGAAGATAGCTCAAGCCTACATGAAGTCTAATCATAAGGAAGAGGAAACTAAAGAGTTACATCAACCAAATAAATCAGGAGTTTGATTATTATACCCAAAATATTATAGAAATCGTGATTAAGAACATTGCAGACTTACTCTAATATCAAAGGTACAAGAGAGATAATACAACAACCATATTCTATAATGGCTTTATTATAAAGCCAGTTAGAAGAAGTACCAGCCTCATAAGAAGTTAGTATGAAGCTCCCACCAGATTGTGTATGCACCAGAGGTGCAAGTATTATAATAGAGCTTCAAGTTGTGGATGTGAATTATACCTATGTGGAAGGAAGGTTATGAAAAAGATAAAAGATGTGATGCAAGATTTTAAGGCAAGTAAGGTAAATGTGAACAACGTACGAGATACTCAAGTGCAGAAGGTTGTGAATAGTTCATACTTCAGATAGAACGCTAGAAGCATTGGGATTCAGTAAAATACCCACGTAAGGTGAATCACATTGGGATGCTATAAAATACAGTTATGAAAGTAGAGTATCGTCCCTAGGTGGATCAGTCTAATTACTCTAGATGTCCCCGATGAGACGTGGGCCATAGCAGCAATGTATTGCGTAAGAAGTTTCAAGTCTTCAAGTGGTAGCTTGTAGATCAACATTGAGGTGAATCAACAATGGATGGATACAAGTTACAAAGTATGAGATGAGATTAGGCCATCAGTCCTATGATGAACAGTAATGAAGAAGAGTTAAAGGACTTAGATTTATACATATAGGATAAGCAATGAGAGTAACCTGGAGTCTGGTGGTAGGCCTCAGTAACGAAAATCGAAGTAAGAGTTATGGTATAATATAAACTACCTTGATGTAGTAAAGTCATATGGATGGATAACGGATCTATGAAATAAGGTATAGCAATATTCGCAAGTTCAACAAAGTACCGAGCGAATAACTTCAGTATACCTATAGTTTCCCAGAGGAGCACCTTGTTATAGTTATGTATATGTTCACAAAGTGAGGCATAGAGATTGGCTAAAAGCTGGAGGAAAGAAGAGTCGAATAGGCATGCATACAAGGACAAAGACGTACATACTACATGATAGAAGGTAGCAATAGTTATGAAATTAGAACGATTCCAACCACAATTCATGGTGTGAGGAGGAGGGATAAAAGGGGGAATGCCATGGCCTTTGGATTTACTCACATAACAGTTCCCTAGATGGCAAGGATAGTACTAAAGTATTTGGAAGACATAAGTTATGAAAATAATAAGTCCATCAGTCAGCATTCGAGGACGAATGTTCTAAAGGTGGGATGATATTACACCCCATGTTTTCGTACGTGAAAGTACGCCATAAGTAAATTGATATAAGCTCAGAAATAAGATTTTACATCTCGCATTTTCGTACGTTGAAGTTTTCTCGTAAGTTAATCGACGTAAGTTCGGGAAAGAGATTATTTTGGGATTATAAGCATTATGCCTTTTCAACAAGCGATGAGTAAATTCGTGAAGGTGAGAGGGTAAGCAAATCGAAAAATAAATTTCGTCAAAGTTTGAAATTTTGGGATAAAATACGGTCCGAGCTATAATATCCGGTATTTATGGACTAGTGTCATACAAGGTACCACATGACCATAATAGTAAGGTGTACAAAGTGTGTTAAAAGCAAGTAGTATTTTATTTAATTTGGGATAATTTCTATTTATGTGGATAATTGGGTAATTATTGGTTAATGGGGAATTAAAAAATTAATTAAGGAATTAAGTGAATAATTGTTGGATAAGGATTTACCCTTAACGTGGCAGCCCAAGGTTGTCTTGATCAAGCCAACAAATTACACTTAAGTCATGTAAAAAGGTGGCACATTTTAAGAAGAATTTCGTGACTAAGTCATCCAAGTTGAGCCCACTCTCTTTGATAAAGACTCCAACATAGTCATTAAAATGCATATGTTACATTTGCAATTCTAAGAGAATTGCAATTCTATACGAATTCAAGGCAACGGATGAAGCTTCAATACGGATTTGCAATTCTAAGAGGTTTTTAACGAAGTTATACTGTGTAATTGCAACGAGATTTTGCGATTCTAAGAGAGCACGGTACAATCTTTCTCAAGAATATCATACGGATTTTTCCCTACTTCGATTCGACGTTACGTGTTTCGTCAGGATTAGCGTATATTAGAAGGATTGTCAAGAGAATCGGCTCAGGTATGTTAAGGTTAAGCCCTTCCTTCATTTTGGCATGATCTCGTAACTACATGTGTTTGATAATAAGGCATAAAGAGAAGTTCATCCTCCCGAATTTATATGCATTATCCTAGTCTCATAAGTTATAGTATTTTCCCTTATCGGGACTTCATATTCAATTGAGTATTGTCTTCTTCCAGTCAAGATAGTGGAGGGTCTATATATATACAGTATTACAGTATTTTCCCCACCACCGAGCTATATTTGGTGGGCAGTCCCCTATTAGGCAACCTCCGATCAGATGGTAAGTTATATACCGAGCCTACTGTGGTCGAGCGCCTATGAGCGAGCCCAGAATGGCTGAGATACAGAGCCTAGTATGGTCTAGCGCCTATGAGCGAGCCTACTAAGGAAGAGTAGTTATATATACCGAGCCCTATAAGGCCGGACAGCTATTTTACTTACTATATTTAGAGAGTTGAGTCAGTAAGTGCAGGTAAGCATATCTTTAGATTATCTTTGACTCCCAATTACTTTCAGTTATTATATCATCAGTTCAATTTCAGCTTTCAGTTATTTTGTTGCCTTACATACTCGGTACATTATTTCGTACTGACGTCCCTTTTACCAGGGACGCTGCATTTCATGGATGCAGGTTCATACAGACATACGAGTAGACCTCCTCAGTAGGTTTTTCCCGAGTTCAGCTTGATCGGTAAGCTCTGCGCCCTTCGGAGTTACCGGGTCTAGATTTTTATGTACATCTTGTGTATATATGTATATATATGTTATGGGTAGTTCGGGGCCCTGTTCCAATCACAGTACATCTATCAGTAGAGGTTTGTAGACATATCCTGTCAGTTAGTGCAGTATGTTGGGCTTGTAAGACTTGTATGTATATTTTGTTGGTTTGCCAGTTGTAGTAGTTATGACGGCCTTGTTGGCCCAGCTTTATATTGATGTTTAGATAGCATTCGCAAATTGTCTTGCAATGTGGCCCATGGACAAAGTATGACATTATATGTTCAGAGTCCCTTAGTCGCAAGTTGGTATGCAAGGATAGGTGAGGCACCGGGTGTCGGTCTTGCCCCCCAGGTTCGGGGCGTGACAAACATAACCTCACTGCAGCGCATAGCCCGGTACAAACATTCCTATCCCCAAAGAATACAAGGCTCCATCCTCAACCCGGAATCAATCTACTAAAACACTCTACTAACCACCACATGTAGAAACTTTCCATACCTGTAGAGCACCCAAACCACAAGTCAGGAAAAAACCATCCAGAGATCATACCAAATCCTACTGCGTGAACACATGAACATAGTACAAGAATCTCAAAACACAACCATATCTAAAGCAAGGTAGGGTGAATCTTACCAACCAATGGGACCAGATCAAAATAACATAAATGCATCTCTATAATCAACTAAAATCATACCTGTAATGATATCATTTATGCATCAGCCTCCGCCCAACCAGGAAGAGCGGGCTCGGCTTCCCCTTCTAGGGTGAGCTCTAACCGCCTGACCTCCACCCTTAGCTAGTGGTATTGTTTGACTTCCTTGGATGTTGATTGGCTTGGATTTGCATGATTAGAGGGCTAGAGCGAGGTTTTGATTTGATTTATGGTTGACGCTAGCCCGAGAAGAGGTAAGTCTCTTGCCTAACCTTGTTAAGAGGTAAAACCTTAGTACTTGACTTGATTGTTATGTTTTTAACATATTGGTGGTGGTGTATATATGTGGTGGCTAGCATATATGCACTTACCAAGTTTATAACATGATCGGAGTAGAATTTTGTAACGACCCGATCGGTCGTTTTGGAAATTTAAGCTCCGTTCGATGGCGTGAGTTCTTGAAAAGCTTCGCATTGGGTATACCGACCTGCGTTCATGGTTGGATTCAGTAACCGGATAATCCGGAGTCGAATTGGGAGGAAAATTTCAATTTTTGAAGCTTGAGTGATGGAAGTTGACCAGAGGTTTGACTTTTATGTAAACAGCCTCAGAATGAGTTTTAGATAATGCCAACAGCTTCGTATGGTGATTTTGGACTTAGGCGCGCGTCCGGGATTGGTTTTGGAGGTCCATAGAGTAATATGAGGTAATTCGGCAAAAGTCAGAATTTCGGCGATTTCGGCCGATGGGTGAAATTTTGATATCGGGGTCGGAATGGAATTCCGGAAGTTGGAATAGGTTCGTAGTATCATTTTTGATGTGTGCGCAAAATTTCAGGTCATTGGGATGTGGTTTGGTTGGTTTCGGCATCGTTGGCATATTTTTGAAGTTTAGAAATTCTAGGCTTGAATCCGAGATTTATTCGGTGTTTTAATGTTGTTTTGGGTGTTCCAAAAGTTCAGCTAAGTTCATGTGTTGGTATGTGACCTATTGGTGTAATTGGTTGAGGTCCCGAGGGGCTCGGGATGGTTTAGGACGATTATCGGAAAGTTTGAAGTTTGGAAATGCAGCTGGTGCTGCTGTTCTGGTGTGGCCGCACCTGCGGATAGGGGACCGCAGGTGCGAGCTTCGTAGGTGAGGAAAATATCACGCAGGTGCGCGAATAAGCGGACTGGGCAGCCTCCATAAGTGCGGAACTTTGGGACGCAGGTGCGGTTTGTGTTTCACACCTGCGATTGCGCAGGTGCGGTTAAGTGGTCGCAGGTGCGGATTTCCTGGGCAGATTCTTATAAACGAGGGTTTCTTCACATTTTTGAGCTTTGGATTTCGGATTTGGGAGCGATTGTTGGGGATTTTCAAGCTAATCGAGTGGGTAAGTGTTCTTCACATAGAATTTTATACATTCCATGAATTAGTCTTTGTTTTTTATCATTTAAAGTGTGTTTTTAGTTAGGAAAAATGTTGGTTTTTGAAGAGAATTTTCAAAACAAAATTTCATGATTTGAGGGACGAAATGATATCGGAATTTGGTAATTTTTGTATGGTTGAACTCATATTGGGATGGGTGTTCGGATTTTGTAAAATTTGATGGGTTTCGAGGTGCGGGCCCGGAGTCGATTTTTATAATTTTGTAAAGATTGAAACTTTATTATTCGGAATAGCTCCTCATTTGTTTTATGTGTATTTTGAAGTTATTTTAGTTGATTTTGAGCCGTCCGGAAGTCTTTTCGCCCGAGAAGTCAATTTAGAGTACCGGGTTGTCGTCTTTGAGGTAAGTGTCTTGCCTAACCTTGTGTGGAGGAACTACCCCTTAGAATTGAGTCTTCTATGTTGATTGTAGCCGTGTACGCGAGGTGACGAGCGCGTACTCGGACTTATTTGCAAATAGGTTGGCCTTTTAGGATTCTTAGGTCCTTATATTCCATGTGTATGAAGTTGTATTTGTTATATCTGAATTCCGATTGCTAGTTCATCTCTTTANAATGATTATATCTTTAAAGCTTCAATATAAACTGCGGTTTAAAAGTTTTCACCAATTTATTGGACTTATTGGCTAAGGCCTGATGTGAACAAACTGACGCGGTGCTGAGTTACCAGTGTTTTTATTTTGTGGTGGTTTCCGATTTTGGTTCGTATTTCTGTCCATTCTTCTGTGTACTATTATGTTGTTCCGTTGATAAATTTTCAGTAATTCCTTCCGCATTATATTGTCATGTTGCTAATCATATCGTAAGATCTTTATATAGATATTATGTTCGGTCATTTATATATTGATGCATGTTTAATTTATTCANGTCGTACATTGTGATTTATATGATTTTCCCTTAAGTGCTACTTAGGTTTAGTTGATAATCACCCGTGTTGATGGTATTTCCTTGGTGTTGCCTACTGAGTATTGTTCAAGCTGAATTTTTATTTTGTAAAGTTGATTGTTTAGGCGAGATTGATTATAGATGTTTCCCTTGCTGGGATGATTGGTTTCTTATTGATGACTTGAATATTGTGAATCGTTGTTATATTTATTTTGTTTTTCCCTCGTTATATCGTTTCAGTTGTGCTTGGTATTCCCTTCAGTGACTACTTCTTATGAGTGAGTTTTTACCATTCTTGTAATTCAAGTCTTTGTATTGATTTGCTCGTCGCACCTTGCATTCTGTCTTTTGTTGCTTTTGCGCCTGTTGTGGCAATGTGTGTTGTTTCTGTCGCATTCTGGTTGTTTTCCTCAGTTGGCTGCATTGCATATTTAAATTGGGACTACGGACAAGATTCCGGGAGCTTTCTCCCTGTACTGCATTGCATATTTAAATTGGGACTACAGACGAGATTCCGGAAGCTTTCCCCTGTACTGCATGAAAAAATTCTGAGTTACGGACTGAGTTCTGGTAGATTTATCTTAAGGAGATTATGATCGAAAGATTTTTATTTCAAAGGTATATTTGAAAAGCATTCGTCTTGCAGAAAATGATAANTATTCAACCAGTGGTGTCTTGACTAGTCCTCGTCACTACTTCACCGAGGTTAGTCTTGATACTTACTGGGCACTGCTGTGACGTGCTCATATTATACTTCTGCACATTTTTATGTGCAGATCCAGGTAATTTTTATTAGTAGCTGCACGGATCATTGCCGAGGAGACTCAAGGTACCCTGTTGCTGCGTTCGCGGGCTTCGGAGTCACCTTCCTATTTCTATTCAACTGTTCTTACTATTTCTAAACAGTTGTATTTAGGAGTTGTAGAAAAATTTCGTAGAGCTTATGATTTGTATTACCGGTTTTGAATTATAAATTTTGTCAAGATTCTATATCGAGAATGTTGGATTTTCCTTTATTATTGTTATTATTTAGTAAATGTTAGGCTTACCTAGTCTCTAAGACTAGGTGCCATCACGATACCCAACGAAGGGAGATTTGGGTCGTGATAAATTTGAATATTGCATGACTTGTTTTGACTATGTGGCCTATGTGACTATATTTTCTCTCTTATTCATGTTAGAAATTATGTCTAGGATTATGATTATTTAATAAGGTATGGGAATTTATCCTTGATATATTGAATTGCTTAAATTATTTATTGTCACATAGAGATTCCATGAACACATATTCGTATGATAATTATTAAGTCCTTGTGCATATTATATCTGTAAATTCTTGGGCATATGCATATTTATCACATTTGGATTGAGATATTGGCACGAAAGGCAAGGTCGTGCGATTGAAATACAGTTATGGTATATAACATGATAATCAGATATTGATTTATGAGGGATTGCTCTTATACCCCTCTTTGCGCTTGAATTTGGTATCGTTCCTCCGGAATCAGGTGATTACCCATGTTACTGTGGGCCCTGTGAGCGTGGTCGGTACATGAATTTTGTACCAGGTCGATACATGAATTTTACATCTGGTTATTGTTACACATGAATTTTATATCGGGATACATGAAATTTGTATCAGGATACATAGATCTTATATTGATTTGAACATGCATTCAATTCAAGATTCATTAAGAGGCATTCATTTAAATGCTAACTGTTGCATGCCATGTATACATGCTAGTTGGGAGCCTCAACTCCGTTGATTGAAGCATGCTAGACTTACTTGCAATACTTTAGCAGCGTTATGATTATCTGTTGAATTGGAAAAGCATGGTCTAGGTCTTTCGACTGTTTTATATCTTGATACTTGTTGATCATGAGGATATTATTGTTCCAACTCCAAACTTATTATTTCTATGTTGTAAGTATTTAGATGCATCTAGCCTCACCACTAATTCTTCGAGGTTAGACTTGAAAGTTATTGCGTATTGACTGTGGTGTATTCATACTATGCTTCTGTACATTTTTGTGCAGGTTCGAAGGCTGGTACTGCGGTATTTGAGTTGAGTAGGATATGTGTTATTGGAGACTTTGTAGGAGTTGCCATACTGTTTCGACCCGCAGCTCATGGAGTCCCCGTCCTTATTTATCTCCTATCTATTTTTTTTCTCATAGACAATTGTGATTATGTATTCAGGCTTGTACGTATTGAATAGTTGCTCGTGTACTTGTGTCACCTAATTTTTAGGGGTTATACTGTTATGGCCGTGTTTAGACCATGTCATATTTCTATCAAATATTTTACTATTTTTATTATGATATAACTCTTTTGATTAAAGAAAAAGTGAACTCTATTTGAGTTGGCTTTCATAGAAAGTAGGCTAAAGCGCTAGCACGGCCTGAGGTGGAATTTTGAGATCATGACAAAAACTGATGAATAATAGTCAACAATTGAGAGAAGAATATCGCAGTAAATTCATTATAGTATTAGTATGTGAGATTAAACCAAATTGGGATATAATTATAGGAAAATAGGATATTTATAGTATCATTGTACTGTAACCGCTTTTCTAATATCTCTCCTAGACATTATGCCCATTATCTGCAGTAACTACAAATCTTGTCAGTTTTGATTATTTAGGGCGTAGACATGATTAATGAGGATCCCCATCTTTCAGAATCTATTGTTTATGGTGGATTTTTATCTTATACTTATATCTATTCGGAAGGTCAGCTCCGAAATATCCTTTGTCTGATTTCTATAACACAGACTTGGAGTTAGCTTTTCGATCCTTTGGTCTTCCGTCCAAGTGATTGTGGGTGACGAGATGCTGATTATGAAGTACTTTTCATGTGTTTATTCTCATGGTGGTCACATGTCATAATCGTATTTTATTAATGCAATATACATCTTTCCCTGTTTATTTTTAGGGATAATACAAAATTATCCCATTGTTGTAGCACATTACCAGATAAACCCTTATACTTTGTGGAAATCCTATGACCTCTCTTTGCTTATTAGAAGTGTAATAAGTACAGCTTTTTAATCTGCAAACATAATATAAGCAAGATTTATTTTTTTTGGTAAAGTTACTTTTTACCGCATTCAATCTTTTATTCAGGTTTTGTGTCGAGGTGCTCTATTTTTTAGAATCTAATCAGAGTTTCTTGCTATTGATAATTTTGGTGTTTGTTAGTATTTTAAATTTATGCAATAGTTTGATGGTGCTGAATTATTTGAATTTTCAGCGAATTCTTCAAAATTCACCATAATACTAACAAAAATTCCGACGAACTCTTCGCTCGAAAAAATGGGGATCAATTTCAAAGATTTGAAATTTGAAGTATTCGCTTATTTGGAGATCTGAAATTTCACCAATTACAGAGAATGGAAAAGGAGAAAGAAAAAGAAAAAAGTAGAAAACAAGAAAAATCGACTGGTCCGAAAGGGAAGAGTACCTTGGAGGAGAAGATAAATATTGTATTAATTAATAAGAAAACTTTAAAAAAAATAGAAAAACAAAAGAAAAAAAATAACACTAGAAAGGAAAAAAATGCGTGACAATTTATTATGGGTGCATGAAACAAACAACATTCCTTGAATCTGAAATTGGTCTTAAAAGGTGGTATTTATTTCACTTTGAACAAATCCAGGGGATCATAGAATTTCCGCAAAGTTTCTCATACTTCTGCTAATGGAAAGACATAAGAAAAGTGTTCAAGTCCATGGGGAAAAATATGTATTTTCCCTTATTTGTATTTTATACTAATATTTACATAAACTACGCGTACAACGTCATGCGTGTAAAGACTATTAAACGTATTTGAGTGTCTCAAAGAACGTACTATATTAACGTATGATACGTGCAGTGCATAACTTAACCTAGTTGGCATTCTTTACTCTTTTAGGAAAAAGACTAATTGGGTACACGTTTTGCAAAAGCTGCCACAATTTGCTGGTGAGGCCCCTGTTCTCCCACACCACACTGGTTCTGTGAGAAATTTCTAGACTTTTCTAGAGTGGTCCCAGGTTCTAAACTCCTTCTAAACCCCACACATTTATTTTTAAACTAATTTTTAATTATAATTCGGTGCTAAACACTAATGTCCAGATCTTTCTAAAGTTGACAAATATAATTACGGAGGATACATTATTCTATCAAAGGTTGTCCTCCAGTGATATGAGTTGTTCTATTCCAAATTAGAGGTTTTGGTATTCAACTTTTACCAATAGCTATCACGGTATAAATAAATATTATAATAGAAATCGGTCTACTTAACATTGTACCTGGTGTCAAAAGTGGTAAATCCATGTTTTGCTTGATAATGGTGAAACAGTTCATGGGGTTATTCAAATATAGCATCTAATGGTTTCAATGGGGGTGAGATATGATCCTAGGAGATGGAGCAGAAACGAGAGAAAGAGAAGGGGAAAAAGAGGAGAAGATGGGAAGACAGGGACTAATTGGAGTGCATAGAAAAGAAGCATTTAATCGTAAACCGGGTAACAACTTAATATAGGAACTACTGTAACAACAACGAACTCGTCCGGGAAAGGTAGTATATATGCGGACCTTATCCCTACCTAACAGGTAGAAAGGATGTTTCCAATAGACTTTCAGTTTTGGAAGGGTAATAAGAAGAAGTGGAAAGCAAGAAAGGAAGAAAGAGGAAAGAGAAAAAAAAAGGGAGATATAAAGGATAAGTAGTACCAAATAATAGCAACAAGGAATACAATACTTGAGGCGAATAAAATCACATAGTGTAATAAAAATCTAAGAATATGGAGGGACTATCTGTGAGCAACTAAAAACTACCCAGTAACCTTCTACCTTAATCATCGACATTCATACTCTCCTATCAAGGGTCATATCCTCGGTAAGCTGAAGCAGCGCCATATCCTGTCTAATCACCCCTCACGGTACTTCTTAGGCCTACCTCGACCTCTTCTCAAACTCGCCATGGCCAACCTTTCCACCTCCTAACAGGAGCATCAATGCTTCTTCTCTTAATATGTCTGAACCATCTCAGCCTCGACTCCCGCATCTTGTCCTCCACGGAGGCTACTCCCTCTCTGTCTCGGATAATTTCATTCTCAATCTTAGCTCTCCTGGTACACCCACACATCCATCTCAACATCCTCATCTCTACTACTTTCATCTTTTGCACTTGGGAGTTCTTGACTGGCCAACACTCAGCCACATACAACATAGCCAGTCGAATCACCACTATAGAAAACTTACCTTAAGTCTTAGCGGCACGTTCTTATCACATAAAACACTAGAAGCGAGCCTCCATTTCATCCATCTCACTCTGATGCAATGTGCGACATCTTCGTCAATCTCCCTGTTACCTTGAATAATAGAACCGAGATACTTAAAACTCACTATCTTGGGGATGACTTGAGCATCAAGTTTTACCTCTACATCAGCTTCACGGGTCCCGTCACAGAATTTGCATTCCAAGTATTCTGCTTTTGTTCTACTCAATTTTAATCCTTTAGACTCCAAGTTCTGTCTCCAAACCTCCAACCTCGCGTTAACCCTGTTTCGCGTCTCGTCAATCAACATTATATCATCGGCAAATATCATGCACCAAGGCACCTCCCTTTACCTCCCTTTGGATGTGTCGTGACAATACATCCATCCCTAAGGCAGATAAAAACGGGCTAAGAGTCGATCTCTGATGCAACCCCATCACCACAGAGAAATGCTCTAAATTACCACCCACAGTCCTAACCCAAGTCTTAGCATCATCATATATATCCTTAATTACCCTAATATAGAAACTAAACCGAATAAATATTTTCCCCTAAATGTGATTCATCCTCCAAAAGCAATTATGTAACAAAATTTAAGCTCCCGTGATACCATAGCTATTGGCTACTCTTTTTTTTTCAAAAGATATTAAAAATACTATTTGTTCATGTAATATGATCAGTTTTATAAAAAACTTTAAAATTTATTTCAAGTTCCCAAAATAATGAATTTTTTTGAAAGAATTATCAGAAAATACACCTTACATCATATTATAACAAAAAATGGCTCACGCTTTTTTAGTTTTATCCGATTTAATCTGTATTGTATATATTTTGAAAACACTACCAAAAGCATCAACTGACAAGCACTGTTTCTAAATCAATCACTGCTTCTAAAAGTTATGTAATTAAATTTAATTGGTCAAATTTTCCATTTCATTTAATGCTACAACAAGAAAAATTGAAAAAGTTTTTGTTCTGCAGCCTCGTGGCTTTTGAGACTCCACGATTTGGTTTTTGAATTTCTCTTCTTTGATCTTTAAGTTAAAAAGGAGATCTAGGTCTTTAGAGCTTGTTAGTTGTTCGGATTAGGTTTTATTCCAATTAATTGAAAATAAGCCGTTCAAAACTTAAATATGAAGTAACTTACAGTAGAATGAGTTAGATAGTGTATATGGGTGTATAAACACCTCTGGTATACTTTTATACACCTTTAGACAAGCATCTGTAGACGAATTTTTCCGTAATTTTCAGCTGCAATTCTTGTTTAAAACTAGTCCAAATCTCCATTAAATTACTTCAAATTTTGTATACATCCTTTTTATACTATTTCTAACAAGTCCAAACAACACCTACTCTAAATTTCTCACGAAATCAAATCGAAATTTAAACTCACGTAGTTAAGCTTGTACAACAACGGTGGATTAACTTAAAAATCTAATTCTCACCATCCAAATGAATTTGGTTTGTTAAACTAATATTTGAGTCACAATTATTGATTCAAAAATTGGATTAGAAGCTTGAACATTTTTTTAATTGAATAGTGATTTTCAGACCCTATTTGGAGTTGAATGTTGAATTTTACCTATTATTTTTGGGCTACAATTTTGTAAAGTTGAATATAGGCCACGTAATTGCAATGTATGTGTGTGAGTTGTACTTATTTGTAATTTTCCCTTTTTTTTTATTCACAAAACTTTAACTTCTTTTCACATAAAATATATGTCCAAACACAACTTTAACTTTTAAAAATTATTTTAAAACTAAATCTATGTTCAAACGCTAGCTAGGTGCTACCTTGATTTTGTAGAGTAACACAGTAAAACTGCCTTTTCCAAAGTAATGTCTCAAGAGATCAAAAATCAATAATATAATTCTAAACCTAGCACTAGTAAAATTTTACAAATAAGTATTTTAAAATAGTGAATGTACTTAAATAATACTCCTTTCATTTTAATTTATATGAACTTATTTGATTGGGTACGGGGAAAGAAAAAATAAAGAGTTTAAGAATTTGTGGTCCTAAGTAAATTAAAAAGTGATCTAGAGTATTTGTGTGATTATAAAAATTTCTCATTAAGTATAAAATTATAAGTTTAAGCAAAATTGTTTCCAAATTTTAAAAGAGATTATTCGTTTTGAAACGGATCAAAAAAGAAATAAAATCGCGTGAACCGAAACGGAGGGAGTATTGATTATTTTCAGCGTAACGATGAAAGTGTCCAATTCACATATAGTTGGATGGATCACATCTGATCTGATGTCTACCAGTAACCAGTCCTCTCTTACCTAACCTTCCATTTATTTGTACCTCACCTACCCTCTACCCCTTATATTTTACTCTTACACACAATCTCTTATTAACTACATTTGAGGTTTTTCCTTTTTCTGTGGTCATAACCCATTTGAGACTTTCTTTATGTGGGGTTGTTAGTTTCAAAGTGTGGTGAAAAACATAGCCTACGTTGTCTGTGTATATACTTTACAGAATCTAAAAGTATTTAGATCCGAGAAACAATTACTCATTCATTTCTGTACAACTTAGAGGGCAATGTATTGGACGCGACTAATTAAGTCCCCACACTTTTTGCCAACTCGGTGGCAACATGCATGCCGCAAATAAATAACTCTCTCTTTCTGTAAATAAATTGAATTTTTAGATATTTCAATACTATATTTTCCACATAATTAACAGAAAAATATGGTCATTTTGTACTACAAATTATCCAAAAGTGTGATGCTTTTAGTTATGCTTATTTTGTACTCGACGTTCATTTTGGTTTTCATCATCTTTCTTCTTTGTCCCCATATAAGCGATGTAGTAGAAATCTCAAAAATTCAAATAGTAGTAGTTAGATGCGAAAATTATATATGTTGTTCTATAGTAACAAATATAACTCCATTCTGGATAAGCAATGAATTGCTCCCAAATTCCTACTATGGAATTAAAAAATAAGCTTACGGACAAATTTAAATAATGTAATTAACTGCAAACTGCTTAAACACTTTAGCCCGAGTTGCATCTTTTATATAAAATTATAAACTAGTCTCGGCGTACACTCATGGTGCGTGTATCCAGATTAATGAGTATTTAATTTTAAAAATTAACATAAATATTATATTAAATATTGTGTTTAAATTGTAAAAATAAAATTTTTAAAAAGATAGTAGTCCATAAAAATGCTTAATGGTGATCATATTTACCAAACTCAAAAAAAGAAGGAACTTGTATGGCTTAAGTCTATGAATCTTTATTATAATTTTGATATATGAGTTTTGATTTGCTTTAAAAGACTCGATAGAGTTGTATTACGTTACTCGCGATAATATTTTAGTCCTGGTATGATCTATATTTTTTTAGGAACCTATTTAGAAAGGCTAGCTCTAATTAAAGACACCTTCATAACCTTTCTGGTTTAGGGAAAGAATTAAATAGATGTATGAAACGATAGCTATTATACATATGGGACCATGGTAGATATTATGTAAAAATATTTATTATTCGATCAGTTTATATGGTTGTGCCTTTCATTCACGAACACCTTTTTCGTTTATAAAAGTGTTATTTATACATTTCTGCTTGATAATTCTCAAGTACTTTGTATCCCCAATTGTTGATGACTAATTTTCTATCAAAAGTTGTTTTGCTACTTGTTCCAATTGAACAAAGCTACATTTTGTTACCAAATTAGAACTCTAAAATTTAAAAATTCTAAATTCCAACACAAATGTTAATTTAACGTCTACCCTAACGAAAAAGGTTGTCTTCGTCACACAAATACTAATATGGAAAAATAAATTTATTTGACAAATAGATCAAATGTCTCCTTAGAAAATTCATCTAGCTCTTTTGTCTATACTTGAAAATAATATTTATTTACTTAATTGAAATATTTTTTGTTATTACTAATCATTAAGTTGTTCAAACATTTGTGAGATAATTCAACTAAAAGATTAGTAATAAGGTATAGATTCTAGTTTCAACTAAGTAAAATAAATATCTTACGAAGAATAGCTTAACGAGAAAGTTCAATATATTCTAATTTTGTACCGAAGTGCCAGTTTTTGCCTATGAACCAATCATTTAAATACTCAATTGAATAAAATTTATTATTTATTATCTAATTATGTTATTTTAAAAAAAAAGATTTTAGTGATAAATATTGCTATCTGTAATTCGAGGGCCTTAACGTCGTATTTCTCGAAAGCAGGACAATATGCATCTCTTTGATGTATTTGATAGTAGCAGCACTCCGTTTGGATCTTGAAAGTTGCTAGAATTTTCAGCAAGACATATTTGACATGTCTTTGATCTCTTAATGAATATTTCAATAGTGAAATTTCAAAGATCGTAAAGTGCTCTAGTTTTACTATCCCGTTAATGATGTAAAGTTCCATGTAATAGTTCAAATTTGGAATGATTTTTATAAGGTAAAATTTTGATTTTAAACCTTGAAATAATAGGATTCCCAATATAGTATTTCAAATAAGGAAAAAAAATATACTCAAATTTTTAGTTGATTTTAAATTCTTAAATATTAGGCAAATAATTAAATTACGTTTTTGTCCCACGTAAAATCTTTTTAAAGGGTAAAAAAGACGAAAGACATTTCCAAAGACGGATCCAGGATTTCAAGAGGATGGGTGCACTGTTATAAAGAGGTGGAGATAGAATTCTCTTTTGACAGGTTTAACTTTAGTCGCTTACCCTGAACCTACTCAACTTTAAAATTATAGGTTCAAAATTAAACTTTTTGAAATTTTATTGATTTTCACATATATATATATATATATATGTACACTGAATATTGAAAACAAAACCGTCCAGAGTGGGTTTTGAACTGCAAATTTACTTGTAGAGGTGCACACAATAATTATTGCTCCATTGAAGTCCTTGAGCATGGGTTCACACACATATATTTAAGTAATTTTAAAGAAATATAATATTATTATACCTGATTTACGGAAATGAGCATGGGTTCACATGAACTCATACACAGAGAGGTAGATACGCCCCTGAACATTTAGCTAAAGGGCCTTCGTGCTTTTAATATAAAATAGATATAGAGTTAATCATTTTGTATATAAATTCTTACTGCTTTCATATATATGTTCAGTTTGTACTATCATAATGAACTTATTTAGTTTATCACTTACAAGAAAAATACGATTGTTGAGCCACGTAGTGATGCACATGCCAGTCTTTGCCAACTGGGCGGCAACATGCATCCTGCTAATACAAGACTTTTTTGTCACCAAATCTATGTATTTATAATAAAGTCAATTATATTAATCTTTAATCCTCAGATGTTCATACGTATTTTAAGATTGCTGGTGACTAAGAGTTGAAACTTGTATAAAAGGAGATGGTCTTAAACCAAATTATTAATCAACAGCATACAATGTTTGTCTGAACCATTTTGCTGGTTCAATAGGGGAGAGATTACAAGCTCTCGATATACATTGCCTAAACTTAATACTAACATAATTATTTCCCTTACATTGGTGTATACAAAATTACATGAACCAAAAAATTCTTCATCCAAAAGTTAAAAAAAGAATCATACAATCGTAGAGCTGTGACGACAGTTCGTACACTTGTTTTCCGGTTGGATTGTTCTTTGCACGTTGCCTTTCTATAACTTTATCTAATCACAATTGGCATGAATAACATAATACTAATATAGAGACGATCACCACACATCACGCAGATATCTTCCCGTCGTTTGCAAGTTCTTCACCAAGCCCTCAGCCTTGGAGCTGTCAAGTGACCCCTGAGATAAAGAAACCCAAGTTGTCAGCTCAATCTAAGCAAAGGTTTTGCAACAGCTTGTGCACGTCCAAAGACGTTTCCTCATCTGTTTAATTTGCTTCTTTCATTTTCCGAGGGGGGTAGCATTCGTTTTTGGTAGGGAGAAACCAAATAACATTGTCAAAAACGAACGAAATTGTGTCGTTAGTGGTGATGAAATATTTCAACAAGTCAAAAACCCTCCAACAAAAATGACAAAATGACTAATGGAATTGAGTAAGGAAAGGAGGTGGATTAGGTAGCCAAACATACAGCCCATTCACGTCTCAGAAAATAATACTATGTTATTGAGAAGTTTTACCTGATCCTGGGCAATAGTGTGAAGAGTCCGATGAACGTCCCTAGCCATGCCTTTTGCATCACCGCAGACATATACGTATCCTCCCTGAGAAATCATGTTCCAGATATCCGCAGCCTAGACACAAGAAAATAGTTAGGTCACATATCTCAAAACAATCATTCGTATAAGATAAGATTTATTTGCATCAGCTCCAAAAGGGTGAATAAGCTGCATACCTTCTCAGACATTTTATGTTGCACGTATTCTTTGTTAGGTCCTTCACGTGAGAAAGCAACTACTAGCTCTGAAAGTGCACCGGCCTCAAGGAAATTGTCCAACTCTTCTTGATAGATGTAGTCCTGTAGATACGAACAGATGAGTTGAATGGATGTAGTGCAGAGACATAAATTATAGCAGCAAACATCTGTGCTTATGTGGGTGAAATTGCGCCGATATCCATAACCAGTTCAAAAACTAACCATTTGGCGGTTCCTGCATCCAAAAAATAACACTGCAGGACCAAGCTCAGCTCCTTCTTTCTTAAGAGCTAATCTTTCCTGAAAGGATAACAGAAGGGTCAAATGCTTTGCATTTCAAGGACTCGCGCTAAGATCAGTCTCTGATGGTTTGAATCTAACCTGGAGGAAACCCCTGAATGGTGCCAACCCAGTACCAGGGCCGATCATTATGATTGGAACCTTGTTATCAGCTGGTAGTTTGAAGTTTGACTGCCGAACAAAAATAGGTGCTGTACTGCAGGAAAGGCTTTCTTCTAGAGGAACAGCATTCTGAAAGAGGAACCAAAAGAAAATAGAATGAGAACAAAAGCTACATTTCCTTTAACATAAAACAGTCTAAGAAATTTCAAAAGAACTGAATGAATCACTGAATAGTCTAGTTAGTAACTCCTAATAAACTAAGCTAAAAGTGGCAAGAAGACAAAAGTATCGGTCTGGCTAAATGCACAATGGTAAAACCAGTCAAGTGGGTCCTTATAATTTATTTGAATGCGTCACAAAAGTTCAAACTTCATTTAGTAAATACCTTCATCCATGTTGAGCAGACACCCTTGTGAACTCGTCCGGTTGGCATTTTGTCGTAAACCAGTGCACAAGTAACATGAATTCTAGATGGCGCCATCCTGCAAGTAAATGTAGATCATAAGGTTATGTTCCCTGAATGGTCAAATCAAATGGACGGAAAGAAGTAGAAACAATCTTTCATAATTCTCCAACGAAACTCTCTAAAACAATGTCTTCAATCCTCATTCTAGTTGCCCATTATGGGATATACTAATGTTAAAAGGTTAGCCCTTCTTTTTTTATAAGGAAATGTTAAAGGTTTAGCCTTTGTGGTTAATTCATGTCATTCCCATCCTAGATTGTGCCACTTCCAGGATATATTGAACAAGTCTTCCAACATTTTAGTTTCAAAATTTGAAAGAACTGCAAAATGTTACTAACCTAGGAGATGATGAGATAGAGTAGAATCTCGGTTGTAGGCGAGGAGCAACAGAAGCAAAGAAAACCCCAAGTGAAGGCTTGGCTGAAGGAAATTCAGCCATGACTTCAAGAAGGCTTCTCTGACTTGCAACTATCCACTGAGCATATTCTTCCTGAAGAAACAAGTTACACAGAGACATGAGAATAACGAATCTAAGCTCTACTAAGTCAAAGTACAATGCAACAAGTCCACACCTTTCCAGCCGGTGATGCAAGATTTCTTAATCGATCAGCTTCATTTGGATCAGAAGCACATGCCGCTAAAGCAAGTAAAGCAGACTGCAAGATATACAATTAAGCATGAGTACTTCATAGCCCAGAGAAGAAGACAAGGAATTCAAGATCAGAAGCAAGTTACCTTTTTAGGAGAACTCAAAAGATCAGCATACCGCGTCAATGCTGTTCTTAAAGTGCAAGGAGGGAAGGGAGACGACAATGAGCTTCCACCCAGTGGTGCGCCATCCTCTTTATCGGTGTGAATGGAAAAGAAAGTGTCGGATGATATGTTTAGTAGCCTTTCAGCTTCCTCTACCGTTTCAATCAAATTTTCACAGTACACACCGACATGATCACCAGTTTCATAACTGAGAAACACAAGAACTGTTTTAGAGAACATGACCACAACCAATTTCAATGACAACACTATCACTTGGCTTCAAATAACTTTCAAGTCAAATATCTTCCCAAAAAAGAAATTTGTAGAACAAGATTCATGCATTGACTGTCCTGATTACAGCTTTTTAGATACACAGTTCTTGAGCGAAGAATAAAAAAAGCATCAAATGTTGAATGACTTAACAGACAACTTACACAACTCCAGTTCCAGAAATGTCAAACTCCAGATGAGTGCAAGAACGATCAGAAGCAGGAGCATGAAGCTCCTTCTTCACAGCAACATTAGCTCTGCAGACGCGGAGGTACACAGAGGCAAGATTAGAACTGAAGAGAGAATAATACAAAATTTGAAATCCAAAGATGTAGAAAGTAGGAAGAGCGGGATGTTAGCTTCTTACATGTAGGGATGTTGAGCATCAACGATCACATGTCCATTTGCATGACCATTTGTATTACTCAAGTCGTTCTCAGGCTTTTCATGGATAACAACCCTATATTCCAAAACCGCAGCAGTATATGGAGTTGCAGCAGTTGTATCATCCCCATCCAGAAGAAACTTATCCAATTCAGGCCACACTAATTCACGCCTAAAGCATTCACATAATTTAGGCTTTTGATATGAGCATACAAATATTGAGAACACAAAAGGGAACTACTTTCATAGTAATATAAGTTATTGTAAACATACCATGCAGCAAAATCATCTTCAATGCATTGGTCATCATCTCCAAGACCCACAGGAACAAGTCTCTGCCCACCTGTAGTTGATACAAACACATGTGAGAAAGGAGAACCAAGCTATTATTCTAGAACGCAATGCGATAGGTTTCCTCTACACCACACTTTAATTTCTGAACTTAAAGAGGTCTTTCTATTAACCATGATATTTCAATAAACAGCCTTTCTACAATCAAATACTAACTATGATTGTTGAATAGCATGCTCTACTGCAAGTGATTTAAATATACACTAAGCTGAAACTAAACGGCTCAAAGTTACTGTTCTAATTATACAGAACAGCACCATGTGAATGATATCCATCTAGAGAACAGTTATCCAATATTTCATATTCATAAAAAAAAAATTCCCAATCAAAAGAGAATGCTACCTTGCTCAGCGAGAAGGTCATCCACCACTTTTGCAATCTGTCAACCAATAAAGAGAACAAAGAAGAACACGTTAGCAAAAGCTGACATATTAGTTTTTTTTCCCAATGTCTTTCGGGAAATATAGGAACAAGAATAAGTGCAAGAACAAAAAAATTAATCTCGGACCTTGTTGAAATGCTCGTATTGTCTGTTACCAAGGCCAAATACTCCATACTGAAGATTTTTAAAGTAGTCACCCCTCTCTTTTCCCTTCAGAAAAAAGTACAACAATTAAGCTGAGATGCGACGAACTTAAACGCACAAAATGATAGATTACTTGATCAATCTATTACATTTACCTCTACAAACCATTTATAGAATCTGGCAGCATTATCAGTTGGCTCACCATCTCCATATCTATAACCAACAAACCATTAACCAAGTTAGTAACATCATTTGCATATATGGTAGCAAATACAAATAGATCATTTGCGCATGTAATTATTCAAATTAGAAAAATTCCAACGTACGTGGCCAAGAAAAATAATGCGAATGTTTCTTTCTTCAATTTATCTTCATAGTCATCATCATCAACCGCATAATCATCCTAGAATTGATATTTAAGCAATCAGAAACAGTGAATCAGTATTCTCATAATCAATAGCTTCACTTTATATATCACACTTATAGAGAAAACATATCAGAAAAAAGAACTCACAATATCAATCACTTTAAAGGTAGCCTTATCATATCTGGCCTTGGCTTCCTCGGCAAGTGCCTGTACAAATACATTAAAATCACTTAGTAGTCCTCATGACTATCAATAACACCATGAAAGTCACCTTTAATTGCAAATCATCCACTGAGATGACAAAATTACCCTTCCGCATATGCTCATACACCACTTTGTCAATTCACATGTTTAAAAAGTTGGAAACTTTTTTAGACCTTGAGTTTATGGATCTGCAATATGATTACTCCTTTTGACAGATTTAACAACTCAAAAATCATGACCACCAAATCCACAAAAAACAATTAACATTTATTCTATCACTTTAACTTCTATTGTTGTTTTACAATATCAGATAATTGTGGCCTCAAACAACAGGATTGCAAATGATATGTAAATGTCTATAATGATCCTAATTTCCTCATTTTGGTAAGAATGATTTAATTTCCAAATGTATATGGCTTGTTTTAGATCACACCTTTCAAATGTCTTTTTTAAACTTCACACCCAGGTGTTTAAATTTGGATGGAGAGAATATACAAGTGTTCCAATAAATAATCATGGAACAGTTTTTTAAATCTGTAAATGTATATTAGTTAAATCTCTTTATTTTAGTTAATTACAAACCTTAGCAAAGCCTTCAGCAGTTCCAGTCTGGGTACCAAAAAAGATGGTAACTTTCTTCTTGCCATCATCAATCTCTTCAGGTTCAATAACCGACTTAGGAACCACCAACTTGGGCGGCTCTACCACTTTCTTAGCAGAAGTTGAGGAGCGCCGCCACATCAAGAAAACTGCACATCCGATCAAGACAGCAACCGAGGTTGTCAATATCATCATCAAATCTTTGTTCTCCATCAGCAGAGCTGCCAGCGAAGCAGGAGAACTTGAGTCTCCAGAATCTGATGATGAGTTGAGTTGATCGAATATCTTTCCACCTTTAAAGATCGCCGCCATAAAATCAAAAGGAGAAAGTTTCTCTGATGTAGACTCCATTTTTTAAATGTAATCAAGAATTCAAACTGAACTCTAAGTGAATTTTGCTCAACTGGGCAAGGGTTAATTACCCAGTTGATGAGATTAACTCTGATGATTCAGCCGGCGACAAAACTGGAGAGAAGGCGATGAAAACGAGGGAAAAAAAGTAATGACAAAGTAAAGGCTTTTGGTTTAGAACTGAGAGTTTTTTGGCTGGTGAATTTGGAGAGACTTGCTGAGGAAATTAAAATGAGAGGGGAGAGCAATATATGGAGGAGCTGAAAGGGAGTGATGAATGAAAGGAAAGAAGAGAGGAAGGGGACGGGCAAACAGGCAACGCCCACCAACCCAGACTGGTCAACCCACCTAACACATATACTACGTACTTCATTAACTATGGTTAAGTATTATATTGTGCCAGTTTTTGGTATGTTTTGGTGGGTTAAAAATGAATTTCCTTTTCTGGTGAAAGACTCTTGGTACAAATTTCATGTTGGTGGCGTATGCGGATGTCATTTTTGACTATTAAAAAAGCCCTTCACCGGCCCGCTCAATAAAGAATGTATTCAAGAGCGCAGACCTAGAAAACCGGCTTGGTAACCCAGATGGTTTTGGAGTAGGAAGAAATCAAAACAAAAATAAATGCATGCATTTATGTCAAATCACACAACAATTTTAGGGTACCCCTTTACGCATGTATTTCATATTAATATATAGAATTTTAAAAAATTATATATCAATTCAAGCTCTAATGAAAGTATCAAATAAGGACATTTCATATTATTCATTCGAATCAGAGTATTCTATATTATTTTTCTAAAAAAATCACCCATGCAAAGATAAAAAAACGAAAAAGAAATTAAGTAAAAGTAGGAGTATACAAAGTTGTAGATAACAAGACAAACTTGATAATTGCTCAAATACGATTCTCTCAAAAGTTGTAACCGTTGCAAAATTTTTAACAATCAAAATTAGCGTAATCCTCATATGGGAACTCAATATTAGGTTTTTCAAGATATATAGCATTTGGCACTAGATACAAATGCAGTTAACAACTTTAGTCTATCGATTACACTTATTGTTACAATATGGTTATTACCCATTGAAGATTAATCTTGATACAAAGGAAGTAATCACATTACTGTATACAAATAATCCTCACTATACTAACTTGATCAATGACTGCAGGTTACTGCTTCGGCAGCTGGGTGATCCTCTCATCTAGCATACATACAGAGAGGCAAATATGATAGCTAATGGCCTAGCGAAGATGGTTCAAAGTTATCCTGCAATAGCAGTCTATAATTTTTCGATACAAGACCATATTTTATCTACAATGAATTCCAGTCGGACAAAGCAGGAGTGGAGAGACGAAGACTTGTCAACTCTTGCGTTTTTTATACACCCCCTAATCCCCCAGCTGTAAATTTGTAACGACTCAACATGTCGTTTTGAGTATCTGCACTTCTTTCGGTGTTTTAAGGGCTCGAGTATCGTCGCATGATGTATTATGACTTGCATAAATCGTCGGTGTTGGTTTTCAAGTTATCCATAATCGATTTGGAAGAATGAAATTCAAGATTTGAACCCTAAGTTGGAAGAGTTGACCATGTTTGACTTTTTAGCATTTGACCTCGGAACGGAGTTTTGTTAGTTCCGTTAGCTCCGTGAGGTGATTTTAGACTTGGGATCACGTCCAGATTGTAATTTGGAGGTCCGTAGTTAAATTAGTCTTGAAATAGCGAAGGTTGGATTTTGAGATCTTTAACCGGGAGTGGACTTTTTGATATCGGGGTCGGATTCCGATTCTGGAAGTTGGAATAGGTCCGTAATGGCAAATGTGAATTGTGTACAAAATTGAGGCCAGTCGGAGTTGATTTGATATGGTTCGGATGCTCAGTTGCGATTCTAGAAGTTCTTGAAGTTTAAGTTTGATCTTTATGCATTTTGGCGTCTGATTCGTGGTTTTAGACGTTATTTTGATAATTTGAGACCTTGAGCGAGTCCGTGTTAGGTTATAGAACTTGTTTGTGTGTTTAGACAGGGTCTCGGGTGTGTTTCGGATGGGCTACGTGCCATTTCCTTCAATTTTTGGACTGATGATATCTGTTATCTGGTTTTCTCCTTCGCGTTCGCGTCTGCTCTTCCGCGTTCGCGATGAGTAATATTGGAGGAGGGAATATTTGTTCATCGCGATCGCGATAGTCAGCCTTCTCCTTCTTCGAGTTTGCTTACTTTCTTCCGCGTTCGCGTAGTGCAGACCAGGCCCTGGGCACTGGTGACCATTCCTTCTACGCGTTCGTATTCTTTTGTCCTCGAACGCGTACTTATGTTTTTCCCTCTTTCGCGTCCGCATGCCTATCATCGCGTTCGCGTAGGCCAGTGGTGAGCCATCAAGTTTTTCCTTCTCCGCGTTCGTGATGACCAAACTGAACATCCTTCATTTTCTTCTTCGCGAATGCGACCTTATCTCCGCGTTCGCAATGCATAAACACCTGGACAGGCAGAATATAATCTCAAATTGAGGGTTATACCATTTTTATCACATTTTGACTTGTAGAGCCTGATTTTGACTGATTCTTTGCGGGGTTTTCAAGAAAATCAATTGGGTAAGTGTTCATCACCTAAATTTTATTATATTCCTTGATTTTATATTTATTTTTATCATTTAAATTGTGTTTTGAGTTAGGGAAAATGGTGATTTTTGAAGAAAGTTTTCAAAATGTAAATTGATAATTTGAAAGGCGAATTGGTTTCGGTACTTGATAATTTTTGTATGGTTGAACTCGTATCGGAATGGGTTTTCAAGTTTTATAAAATTTATCGGATTCCGAGGTGTGGGGCTCGGAGAGTTGACTTTTGTTGACTTTTTAGAAATTGAATAAAAATCACAGCTTTATTAATTGAAATTGTTTCCTCTTGCATTGTGTGATATATTCAAATTGTCTTGGGCTAGATTGAGATGAGCGGAGATGAATTTGTAAGAAAAGGCAGAAATTGAGTGTGGAGTTAGCCGAATTGAGGTAAGTGTTTTGCCTAAATTTGTTGAGGGAATTTTTCCTCCTGTTTGTCATTGTTTGCTACATGTGGGGGTGATACATATGTGAGGTGACGAGCGTATATGTATGTGCCAGGGTTAATCATGCTTGGGGATAGATCATGTTATAATTGTGTCTTGTAGAATTTAATAACTTTCTTGCTTCATGCCTCACTTGACCTTTAGATATTAAGAACGCGGTGTTAAAGGTTAGAGTCGAGACTTAGCCTAATATAGCTTAATCAATTTGATGGGAAATTCTTAGAATACATTGATGTATCTAATTCGGTCATCTCTATGCATAATCATTAATACATTGCTATGACCGATATCTTGAGACGCTAGATTCCATACTTGTGTTGTTGATAAATTGTGGGATTTGTGGAAGTACTTGAATTATATGGCCCTTGAGAGTTTTATTAAATCATTGTTGGTTATAAATGTCGTGATTGAGAATTTGTTGGAATATCCGTTTGAACACTCTCCTCAATGTTGTTTATACTTCCTGCCTTGTCATTTTATTGAATTTCATATGCTTGGTGAGTAAGAGTGTAAAGCACGAAGGGTAATGCCGTGCCATAGTTTGCATGTGAGGAAGAGTGTAAAGCACGAAGGGTGATGACGTGCCATATTATTGAGAGTAAAAGCACGAAAGGTGATGTTGTGCCATATTATTGAGAGTAAAAGCACGAAGGGTGATGTCGTGCATATTATTGAGAGTAAAAGCAAGAAGGGTGATGTCGTGCCATATCATTGAGAGTAAAAGCACGAATGGTGATGCCGTTCCATATTATTGAGAGTAAAATCACGAGGGGTGATGTTGTGCCATGTCATTTGTGAGTAAAAGCACGAAGGGTGATGTCGTGCCATATTATTGAAAGTAAAAGCACGAAGGGTGATATTGTGCCATGTCATTTGTGAGTAAAAGAACGAAGGGTGATGTTGTGCCATTGCATTTATACTTTTATATTTTTTTATCATTGCGAGTTCATGGCACCATGTGTGTTTCCGTGCAAGTAAGGATGAGGGACATGTATAATTCTATGATATTCTTTTCTTGCATATATCTTCATGTCTTACCTTGAATTGTTATGGTCGTACTTGTGGTTCTTATGTGGTTTGTCATCAATGTTATGTCTTTATTCTCTATCTCAATCGTTGTTGTGTTGCCTATACCTTCTACTTGTTTAACTTGTAAACATCATGTCTACCTCCTGCTGTTATGATTGTATCCATGTCATATCCATTTTGTTGCACTTAGGTACGGGTCTTCTTCCATGTTGGTCATTCAAGCTCTACTTGTTGCATTATAAAGAACATGAACCCCTCTCCCTTCTCTTATTTGTTATATTTATCTTCACGCCTCCATCATGCTAGTTATTGGAAGTTATAACCATCTTTCCTAATTATTGTCATTACCCCCTATGCTCTCTGCTTAGTCTGTTATGGATATTTTTCTGTACATTCTTGTTCATTATTATTGCTTGCGTATCTCCTTCCATGTTATTTTTATTATCGGTATTTCTATCATTTGGCTGATACTCTTTTATGCATATGTGGTGAGGATGAGATAAATACACGAAGGGTGTTGTCGTGCCGTTAGATTTGATGTCTTGAGTGCTTCTCTCACACTATGAAAGTTTTGAGGTGATTTGTTGTGGTTCATGGTTTTTCCTTCTAAGGAATGGGTTGGTCGAGATGCTGGGAACTGTTGAATTGTGATTCTTTTTGGTACTCTGTTATTTCTTTGTACAGTCGTGTCGTGTACTCTATTCTATTATACTGTGACATAGTTCTATTGCTAGTTTACATTATAGTGTTATCAATAAGCATCTTTTAACTAAAAAGTATCGTCATTACTTCGACGAGGTTAGACAAGATACTTACCAGTACATGGAGTCGGTTGTACTGATACTGCACTTCTGCACACTCCGTGCAGACTATTGAAGCGGAGCTGCTGGAGAAGTCGGGAGCTGATCCTGAAGATGTTCGTGTATTCTGGATAGAAGCTGCCACTTGTCCTTGGTAGTTTTAGACATTATTAATCTGTTCATGTAGTTTTCAAGCAGAACGTGTGATTATTTGTAATATATTTGTAAATTCTAAATCCTAGAAGCTCATGATTCGTACTACTAGTTCTTGGGTAAATTTGTAAAAGTTCAGTCAATCCTATTTTAGTTTCTTATATATCCTTTTGGCTTATATATATATTGTTAGTTGGCTACCTAGCGGGTCGAGTTAGGTGCCATTATGACCTGTGATTTTGGGCCGTGACAAAATTCATCCCAAAACATAATCTCTGTCACTCCCTCTTGTAGCACTACAGATGGTTTTTGTCATGATCCTTCTATGGATCCTAGCTTTGCCGTAGTAAGTAGTTTTAGTATTGATCCACATAGTTCAATAATAGCTAATCATGTAACAGCAGCCACCCTTGGTGCCCAGTGCATCTTGCCCTCTGTATCTTTTGCAAATCAGTAATGAAGCTATGTAATCTTTTATGACCAATTTTTTTTTCCTGACTCACCTTACTCTTCTTTCACCGTCTTTTCTCTTATTCCCAATCTTCTCTCTTCTTCCATATATGTGAATGACTCCTTTTGATCTTTCTAATACGCAATTAAAAAAATATTTACTTATATAAAGTGAATCAAGGAGAAAGGCTCATGAAAGACTTGTAAGTGTTGTAGCCAATCAGCAGTGGAGAAGAATCAGACTTTTAAAACGTAAAATGTTAATAAAATTTTTGAGTCTCCTAAACCTCATTTGTCCAATATAAGATATATTTTTTAAGAGTAAAAACAGCGAACGACATTTCGCTAAGGGTCTTTGTGCTTTTAATATAGTATAGATAATCATAATTGGATAATATACATTTCAATCTAAGTTTAACATTTAATTATACTAAAGTAATATGATTGCTTACACTAAGTGTCAATACTTTTTTTACAAGTAAATTTTACGGGTGGTCATCCAATTTTACACGCAATATCCAAAAGTCACTATTCTTTCTTTTGTTATATAAAAATTATTTTACTTTGATTCACTTTTTACAAAAATAATTTTAATCAATTTTTGTTAAAAATCCAACTAAAATGTGAGAAAATAACAAAAATGATCTTTATATATTGTCACGACCAAAAATCTCACCTTAAAGATCGTGATGACATCTAGTTCCTAATACTATGTAAGCCTAACACACGCTGAGAGTAACAGAAATAAAAAAACTTATATTAAATTGAAATGATAAATGACATAATATAACTGAAAATGAACAATAGTCATACATCCCCAAAACCGGTATTGCGGAGTCATAAGCTCTATCGAGTATACACTAGAAATCTCGAAATACAATATTGTTTGGAAATAAAGAAAAAATAGCAAAGCAACTAAAGAACGTGACTCCGAGGCCTGCAAAAGGAACATCAGGTATACCTTGAAGTCACCGCCAACTTAACTATCTACCGTCCGACACGGTCCGAGGTAACTGGATTTGCACAAAAAGCGTAGTATGAGTAAACCACAAACGGTACCCAATAATGATCAAGACTAACCTCGGTGGAGTAGTGACGAGGTTCAAGTCAAGACACTCACTAGACATAAAAGTTGTGCAGAATATCAATATAAAGCTAACAACTGAAAGCAAAATCAATAAATGAATACAAAGAGTGAACATACGATAACACAGTAAGTTAATCCAAATACAGTTAAAATACAAGTGAATCAATTAAAGAAAAAAATGGCAGTTAAAATCCTCAAGTCGTTCCAACACAAGATATACAACAAAATCAACCCCGAGGTACCACACCTCATAATCACAAGTCACACTTCACCCTTATAACGCCACGAGAGCTTCACATTTTAAAATATTTTTTCAAAATAGCTGCAAGCGCTTTAGCCCCTTATCTAGCCGCGTGTGCATCACAATGAAGTATTTCCCCTTACTGTCACCACGCGCATAAGCCCTCTTATCTAGCCATATGCACATCAATATACACACCACTTTTGTCGTCACATGCACATCTCAATCACAACACAACAATCAACCGCACACTACGTGTCCATATGCCACAACATTGCTCAAACGACAATACTAATACCACAACAGTACATAGCCCACGCCTCAACAACAACGTATACAAGAATTACAACAACAATACAAAAGTACAGAAAGTAAATCAACAATGAGATGTGCTTCATATAACAACTTCATTTCAAGGAATATTAATAGCCTAAGAGTCTAATCCGGTCAATTACCATACATAAGCCCATGTACACACTAGTCACCTCATGTACACGTCTTTTCAAATAGTACTAAATAGTGCAATTAGATGAAATCCTAAGGGGTAATTTCCCCACACAAAGTTAGGCAAGATACTTACCTTAATTAAGCTAACTGAACACTCAAAATAGCTTTTCCTTTAAAATTCACCTCCGCTCGGCTCAAATCTAGCCAAAAATGACTTAATGTTATCAAACAATGCAAGAGAAACTAATTCCGATTAATAAAGTTAAGATCTTCACAATTCCCCAAATGTCAATAAAAGTCAATCCCGGGACTGCCCGGTCAAAACTCCAATCAAAGGTTAGATATCGACTACCTATAACCCCACGAGTCCATATATGTGTTTAATTTTCAAATCCAAGTATTCGAGTCTCAAATTTCAAATTTTTGTTTTTCAAAATATAGTAAAACAATTCCCAAAATTTCTCTTCAAATCTCATAATTTAGATGTTAAAATTCATAAATAATCATGTTATATAATCAAAAGTGGATCAAAATCACTTACCCAATAGCTTGGTATGAAAAACTCTACCTAAAATCGCCTCCCTTTTGTTCAGCTTGGGGTATCGCAAATGCAACCTGAGTTCTTAATTGCGAACCCTCACAAATGTGGAAAACATATCGCAAATGTGGTGCCTGCTGTACAAAGTGGATCTCGCAAATGTGACACTGATTTCGCATTTGTGAAGTCAAGCCCCTTCGTAAAAGCGGCCAAATAGTCGTAATTGCAACTTGCCCAGCCAAAGTCCCTCACAAATGCGAAAAACACATTGCAAATGTGGCGCCTGCTAAACAAAGCGAATATCACAAATATGACACTGATTTCACATTTGCGATGTCAGGCCCCTTCGTAAAAGCGGCCAAATGGTTGTAATGGCAACCTACCTAGCCAAAGTCCAACCCCTGCAATAGCGATCATGGCATCGCATTTGCGATACCTGCACCCAACATCCACACAAGTCTAAAAATATCATACAAAATCACTTGCTCGCGCGCTCAAAATATTAAAATATCATCCGGAACCATAATCAGACATCAAAACACATAAAATTTCACAATGAACTCAAGATTCGCTAGAATCACAACCAAACGTCTGATTCCTGTCAAACCAACTCGGAATGACACAAAACTTTGCAAACAAGTTCCAAATGAAAAAAAAATGAACCTAATCCAATTTTCAAAACCAAAATCCAAACCCGATAGCCATAAAGTCAAATCATAGTCAAACTTAGGATATTTCTAAAACTTCACATTGCCAACTTTTGGCAAAAAGAGCCAAATCAGCCTATGGACTCCCGAATCCAAACCCGGACATACGCTTAAGTTCAAAATCACCATACGACCTATTGGAACCATCAAAACACTATTCCGGGGTCGTTTTCACAAAAGTTAAACATCGGTCAATATTTCTAACTTAAGCTTCCAAACTAAGAACCAATGGATCCAAATCATTCTAAAAACTCACCAAAATGAAACCATATCCGCAAGTCATAAATCCAAAAATGCACACACGAGAAGCTTCAAAAGGGAAATGGGGATCAAAATACATAACGACTGTTCGGGTCGTTACATTATTCCCCTCTTAAACAAACATTTATCCTCGAACAATTATAAAGACATACATGAAGTGCCAAAAAGATGAGGGTAATGGCTCAACATATGATACCCGATCTACCAAGTCGCCTCCTCGACCAATTGACCTCTCCATTGAACCTTCACCGAGATAATGTTCTTTGACCTCAAATTTTCGACCTGCCTATCCAAGATAGGCACTTGTTCCTCAACATAAGTCAAATCCTTATCCAATTGCACTGAGCTGATAATACTTATGAAACATTGAAACATGGAACATCGGCTGAACTCCCGATAAGCTGGGTGCAATCCAAGTATATAGACCATTGTACCAACTCTCTTAGGATCTCAAGGACTAATATACCAAGGGTTCAAGTTGCCCTTCTTCCCAAACCTCATCACACCTTTCATGGGTGAATTCTGAGTAGAACCCTCTCACCCACCATGAATGGCATATCATGAGCCCTCCTATAAGCATAATTCTTCTGCTTAGACTACGCGGAATGAAGCCGATCCTCAATCAACTTCACATTCTCTGAAGCATCTCGAATTAAATCAGTGCCCAGCAACCTAACCTTCCCAGACTCAACCTAAGCAACCAGAGAACGATATCGCCTCCCATCTAAGGCCTCACAAGGAGTCATCTGGATGCTCGATTGATAGTTGTTGTTGTAGGAAAACTCCACTAGCGGTAGGATTTGATCCCACGAGCCTCCAAAATCAATAACACAGGCATATAACATGTCCTCCACTTGATCTATAACGCTCGTACATAACCTGCTGACAGTGCAAACACTATGCCACACACTCTAAAATATTTGTATTTATTATTATCCACCAATAATATTATTTCAAATCATGGTACATTTTTGCGGTGCAGATGAATGGAATACCGCGAACTATAGGCCTCCTCAAGAATCAACTCATGCAACCCATCCACATTCGAATCACAGATTCGACCCTGCATCCTCAACACCCCATCATAACCAATAGTCACCTCCTTGGCATCACTATGTTGCACCGTGTCCTCAAGGACAAGCAATTGGGGATCATTGCACTGGCGCGCCTTGATGCACTCAAACAAAGAAGACCATGAAATGACACAAGCGAGAACCTGGCTAGGCTCCAACACATCCATCCTCACAAACCCATTGGCTAAAGCCTGAAAATCAAAGCTAACAGGATCTTCCTAACTGGAACAAAAGAAAGACTGCCCATGCTCTCAACCTTCCTACACAAAGCATTGGCGACCAGATTCACCTTCCCGGGATGATAAACAATGGTGATATCATATGAATTTATTAGCTCTAACCACCTTCGTCGCCTCAACTTCAGATTCTTTTACTTGAATTAGTGTTGTAGACTCATGTGATCTGTGAACACCTCACAAGACTCGCCGTAGAGATAGTGCCTCAAAATCTTCAATGCATGAACACAACTGCCAACTCCAAATCGTGCACTGAGTAGTTCTTCACAGGGGCTTCAACTGGTGTGAACCATAAGTAATCACTCTACCCTCCCGCATCAACACACACCTAATACCAATTCGCGAGCTAAAGGCAAAAGCATAACTTAAGCTGTAGTGAAGGCAGTCTTGAGCTTCTGAAAGCTCTCCTCACACTCGTTGGACCAACTGAACGGGTCACCCTTCTGGGTGATTGATGGTAGGCTATAATCTCGTGTTTTAGTTGCTAATTGCACTCTAATTCACTGCACTTTATTTTGAGATTTAAATGGTAGTATTTTGCACTTATTGTGTGTTTTATGCCTTGTAGGAGTGATTCCGAGATATGTAGATATTGTGGAGCTAATTCTAGCTATTTGGATCTTGAAAGTCTGAGTAAAATCCCAACGGATTAAACCGGGATTGTGTTCGACGTCCGAGGACCAACTCTGGACGTGAAAAATCAAGTTCAAAGTCGTACTTTGAGAAAAGTACCTTGCCGCGGCGCGACTTTGCATAATCCTGCTGCCTGCAAATTGTTAACTCTATGGATTTCCTCACTAATGCCCCGCATGGTGCGTTTCCCCATGCAACGTGCCTGTGCAAGTTTTTTACAGAGTTGGAAGAACACAAGCACAAGGATTTCATCATTCCTTCCTCACTCAAGACCCGAGTTTGGATTGAATTTATGTTTTCATATACTTTAACTTTATTTGTGATGAATTCCTCCATATCTATGGAGTAGTTCCATTTAGGATTTGATAGATTTGGTGTATTGATGATTGTTTGTGGATTTTAACTCTATTTTTATGTATTGAATCATTTTTGCATAATTTAATTATTGCATCAATATTCACTTGTTCATGTAATCGAGAGAGGCATAACTTGTGGTATCTTTGCATTATATTGTTGGTTGAGTTCATAGATTCTTCTAAGTAATCGAAGGAGGCTAGTTTAATCGTTGATCAAACCTAGTTAGGAGAATAATCTAAAGAGGTTTTACTAAAGACTAATCCATTACGCATTCTTGCATATATCTTCACGTGCTTAAATTGGTTCATCTTGTGAGGTTAAGACTTAATCGAGAGAGGAGTTTTTGCTGAACGTTTGAACTAATAATTAGTGAAATCGAGATACTCACTTGAACATTTGAAATGAATTATCTAGAGTTAGATCCGAACAATTATCTTGCACCTATCCTATCAAACCCTATATTCTCCCATTGACAAGCTTCTTTGCTTATTCCTTGTTTCGATTGTCATTAGTCAATAACTTTAGATTCTTAGTTAATTTTAATTAGACACCTTATAAATCTCAATTGTTTATCATCATGGATAGCAACAAAGCTAGAAACTATGAGAATACTGTTTAAATCTAATCCCCTATGGATACAATATTATACTATTCTATATTTGATTAGCGAGTAGAATTTAAGTGTCTGTTTTGAGCTCGTCATGAATCTAGTCAATGAGGGCTGCTATAGATGAAAAACCCTCCACAAAACGGGGATAATACCCATTCATGCCTAGAAAACATTGGATCTTGGTAGCGGTAGAAGGCCTGGGCCAACTCTGAACTTCCTTAATCTTCTTCGGATCCACCTTAATCCCCTCACTAGACACCACATGGCCCACAAATGCTACCGAATCAAGACAAAACTCGCACTTAGAGAATTTAGCATATAGCTTCTTCTCCCTAAAAAAATGGAGAACGATCCTCAAGTGCTTCTCATGATCCTCTCAGCTACGAGAATACACCAATATATCATCAATGAACACGATGATAAAGGAATCAAGATATGCTTGGAACACGATGTTCATCAAGGTCGTTACGACACTAGTCAACCTAAAAGACATCACTAGAAACTCATTATGACCAAAGCAGGTCTTGAAAGCCATCTTCAAAATATCTGAAGCCTAGATCTTCAATCGATGGTACCTCGATCTCATGTCAATCTTCGAGAACACTCTAGCACCCTGAAGCTGGTCAAACAAATCATTAATACACGGTATTGGGTACTTGTTCTTGACTATAACCTTGTTCAACCGCCTGTAGTCAATTCACATTCTCATAAAGACATCTTTCTTCTTCACAAATAGAACTGGAGCACCACAATGGTGAGACACTCTATCTGATTAAAACCTTATCAAGCAATCCTGAAGTTGTTCCTTTAATTCCTTCAACTCCTCTGGTGCCATGAAATATGGTGGAATATAGATGGGCTGGGTGTCTAGGACCAAGTCAAAACCAAAATCAATATCCCTATCGGGTGGCATGCCCGGTAGGTCTGTTGGGAACATATCTGGAAATTCTCTCACTACCAGAACTTACTCAACGATGGGAGTATCAGTACTAACATCCCTTGCAAAGGCCAAATATGCCAAACATCCATTCTCAACCATCTGTTGTGCCTTCAAAAAAGACACCACCCTGCTAGGAACATGACCCAATGAACCTCTCCAATCCAATCTCGGCAACCCCGACATAGCCAACATCACGGTCTTAGCGTGATAATCAAGAATATCGTGATATGGAGACAACCAGTACATGCCTAAAATCATATCAAAATCCACTATATTGAGTAATAGAAGGTCAACCCCAGATAGTGACCAAACACGAACGATAGACCGAAAACATACCTATGATGACATCATATGATGCAACAGTCTTAGTCCTACTAGGAAAAGCATCACAACGGGCCTGACCTCCCCCTCTAGGAAGTCCTCCACCCACTTTTCCTCCACCCCTAGCTGGCTGTGTAGGTGGAGTAACAAATGGAGAAGGAAGCATACCCTGAGTACCCTGAGGTGGTCCAACCCTCCGAAGCCTGGGACAATCCTTCACATGGTTTCTAGTATCACCACACTCAAAACAACCCCCCTGCAGTCGTGGCTGCTGGTACTGAATTTGATCCGGATGACTAGAATAACCGCTGTAAGAACCCTGTGCTGGTGGTGCACTGGAAGATGGCTGTCCAATATGAGAACTTTGAGGTCCCTGAATAGCTGGAATACTACGAGTAACTTGAAGTGCAAACTGAACTGGTCAACTGACAAATCCTCTGCCATGGCAAGCTGATACTACAGAGTGGGTACCATTGAAACCCCTAAAATCTCGAGGCCTCTTGGCCTCCTTACCCTTCCTCTCCTGACCACGAATATGCTCTAACCTCCGAGCGATCTCCACAACCTGCTGAAATGGAGTATCAGTCTCCAACTCCCATTCCATCTCGAATCTAAGACCATAGAAAAGTCCCTCAATAAATCTGTAGACTCTCTCTCTGATAGTAAAAACTAAAGCAGATGCATGTCGAGACAACTTACTAAACCTCAAAGCATAATCATACACCGTTATAGTCCCCTAACGCAATTTCTTGAACTCTGTGCACAATGAATCCCTGAGGGTCTATAAAACAAACTCCCTAAAAACATATGAGAGAATTGAGCCCACGTGAGTGACGTTGCATCAACTAGCCTACTCTTCTCGTAAGCCTACCACAATCTATATGTCGACCCCGTTTGCTGAAGGGTAGTAAAGTCGACCCCGCTCAACTCCACTACGCCCATAGTGCGAAGAATATAGTAACATTGGTCTAGTTAACCCTATGCTTCCTAAGAAACTGCGCCACTAGAAGTAGGAGAAGAATATTTCTTGAACCTTTCTAACCTCTTCTGCCCTCCACTGACGCCATTGGATTGACCACAGGATGAGGCACAATCATGGGATGTACCAGCGTAGCACCCAGAGTCTGATCAACATGAGTCTGCTTTTTGGAGTATGGGCGGTGAGAGTCTGAGCTCCTCCCCCAGCCTGGGAAGTAGCTAGTGCAACTAGGATCAATATCGCTTGAGCCAAAGTATTGAACATGATGAGAAAATATGCTAAAGTATCCTGAAATCTCGGGGTAGCAACAGGCGCCTCTAGTGCCTGTTCCCAAACCGGATCTACTAATGGCTCCTCCATCGCGGCCCTAACATAGACCCTCACTGTGGCATGTGATCCGCCTTTGCCTCCACCTTTGCCCCGACCTTTAGCAACACCAGTACCGGGGACAACATCATCAGTAACTGAAGCGTGTGTCCTCACCATCTGTGAGAGAATAGAAAGAAAATACTCAAATTCCGAAATCAATAAATCTGCATGATATGAAATGAAAGAAGTGGAATTTTTTAATTGTTCTATAGCCTCTCAAATATAAGTACATATGTCTCCATACCGATCCGCATACTGTTCTAAATTTGCTTATGACTCGTAATACTTATGAACCTAGAGATCTTATACCAACTTGTCACGACCCAAAATCCCACCTTAAGGATCGTGATGGCACCTAGTTCCTAGGACTAGGTAAGACTGACACATGCTGAGATTAACAAAGATAAACAACTTAGCTATAAAATTAAACTGATAAATGACATAATATAATTGAAAATGAACAATAGTCATACATCCCCAAAATCGGTAGTACATAGTCATAAGCTCTACGGAGGATATACTAAAAATCTCGAAATACAATACTCTTTGAAAATAAAGTAAACACTAGTAAAGAAAAAAAAGAAGGTAACTCCGAGGCCTGCAAGCGGAACAACATGTATACCTTGATGTCTCCGAAACTCAAGCTCAACTCAACTCTCTACCTTCTGGCACGGTCTGAGGTACCTGAATCTGCACAAAAATGTATAGAAGGCGTAGTTTGAGTACCCCACAAATGGTACCTAGTAAGTATCAAGAGTGATGACGAGGTTCAATTCAAGACACCCACTAGACATTAAATATGTGCAAAATATCAATGTAATGCTAACAACGGAAAGCAAAATCAATAAAAATCAACAAAGAGTAAACATATGATACGCAACAAGTTAATCCAAACACAGTTAAAATACAAGTGAATCAATTATGGAAAATGATGACAGATCAAATCCTCAAGCCGTTCCAACACAAGATTTACAACAAAAACCACTTCGAGGTACCACACCTCATAATAAAAAATCACAAGTCACAATTCACCCTTATGATGTCGTGTGAGCTTCACATTTTAAAACATTTTTCTGAAATAGATTCACATGCTTTAGCCCCCTTATCTCGCTGTGTGTGCATCATAATGAAATATTTCTCCTTACTAGCACCATGCGCATAATCCGCCTTTTCTTGCTGCAAACACATCAATATACACACCAACCTTATGTCGCCTCATACGCATATCAATCACAACACAATAATCACTGCACAAGATGTGGTCATATGCGACAACGTTGCTCAAACAACAATACCAATGCCACAACAATATATAGCCCACAACTCAAAAACAATGTATACAGGAATTACAACAACAATACAAAAGTATAGGAAGTAAATCAACAATAAGATGTGCTTCATATAACAACTTCAATTCAAGGCATATTAATAGCCTAAGAGTCTAATCCAGTCAATTACCACACATAAGCCCATGTATACACTCGTCACCTCATGAAGATATTGAGGAAAATGGTAGCAATTAAAAATAATGGCACGAGAAGCTACCGTTTACTTTACTCAGGTACCAAACCACAATTCGTACATCAACTGGGGCAACTCCCGATCTACTGGTTTACGGTACTGAAGCCGTTATTCCTGCCGAAGTGGAAATCCCTTCATTAAAAATCATACAGGAAGCCGAGCTCAGCAACGCAGAATGGGTATGGAACTGGTATGAACAACTAGATCTGATTGATGGAAAAAGAAATGAATGCAGTGTGTCACGGTCAACATTACCATAATAGAATGACAAGAGCTTTCAACAAAAAGGATATTTCAAGGCAATTCATACCAGGCAATTGGTACTGAACGGATCTTCCCACGCCAGGATGAAGCAAAAGGTAAATTCTCACCCAATAGGCAAGGCCCTTACATGGTTCACCGAGTATTAATAGGAGTAGCACTTGTACTTGCAGAAATGTATGGAGAGATTTGGCCAAAACTCATCAATTCAGGCGCAGTCAAGAGATACTATGTTTAAGATTATTTTTGCACTTTCTATTTGATGTACCTGAACTACGCTTGACCTAATTCCCATTTAAGAGGGCATATATAGGCAACCTTGTGGGTTCGGTTACATCATAATAAAATCTTCATTCTCCGTATGGTTAGAAACTAGGGCAAGATCTTGAGTTTGCCCGATCTCATCATTTTTAGAATCTCCAAGGAATGTATTGCTAGAAGTATGCATTTAAACTGGGGCAGAATTTTGAGGAGGATCCTCAATATTCTGAGTCAAAGAGGTTGCAATGTCTCAAAAGAGTGTCACAGTCATCAATTCAAAAATTATTGGCTCATGCATTACCACATATTTTGAACAACTACATTTTTATAAATTTTTTATCAAATGCACGTTTTTTAAAAATTTTATTTTTATAGTGGCTAGACGTTACCCCGGGTGACTCAAGCGGGAACTCCAGACAAGAGCAAAGGAAAATCAAGGAATCGAGAGCACGGACCAACCTTTTCCCCCGCAAAAACTCACGATTTTTCTTTTGATGCAGGCACAATGAACATAACAAGAATGCCGAAAAATACATACACACAACAAGATCACTATCTTCACACCGACAAAAGTCGCCAAACGAAAACACATCAAGATAAGAAATGCTTTATCCTCTCGCATTTACATTGCTTTTATTGCATAAGGCTAAGCACTGCCCTCATCATTGCATAAGGCTAAGAATTGCCTTCCTTTGCATGAGACTAAACATTGTCTCTACTCCTTGCATATGGTTAAACACTGCCCTCACCTTGTAGGAGGCTAAGCACTGCCTCCGCTATTGCATAAGGCTAAGCACGACCTTTCATTGCATGGTACTAAACATTATCTCTATTCCTTGCATAGGGCTAAAATACCTCCCTCACCTTGCACGAGGCTAAGCACTGCCTTCGCTATTGCATAAGGCTAAGCACTACCTTCCTTTGCATGAAACTAAACATTTTCTCTATTCCTTGCATAGGGATAAACACTGCCCTCACTTTGCATGAGGCTAAGAACTACCTCAATACTGTGTAAGGATAAGTACTGCTTTTCTTTGCATGAGACTAAGCATTGTCTCCTTTTTTTGCATGAGACTAAGCATTTTCTCCCTTCTTCGCATCGGGCTAAGAACTGCCCTCATCTCACACAAGACCGAACCTTGTCTTGTCTCTTTATGTCATATGATTAAGAATTACCCATTTCCTTTATCAAGCGATTGATATTACCACGTACTTGCATTTCATTGGCTGAAATGTTACCACATTGTCCGAAGGCGTCATAGTCCACATACACCATCCTCATAGCCTGAAGACACCATGCCATGGCTTGGGGACCTCTTGGAATTGCATATCATTATTCAAAGGCGTCATAGTACGGAGGTACCATCATCATGTCCCGAGGACACCATTCCATGTCACGCAAATCCCTTATCATACGGTTCATAGCCCAGGACGTCATGGTCTAAGGACATCATCCTCATCGTCCGAAGGTAACCTTTATGGTCCAAAGGGAATTTGCATCATGTTTAAAGTTTCACAATAACCAACATATATTCACATGCGCCGTGTTTTATGTTTTGCAGGTAACTCGGGAGGTAACCGTTCTACAAATAGGAGTAATTCTCGCTCCGATTTTCGTTCACGACGTTCACATCCTTTGACTATCTCAAATGTAGCCGACAATCAGTAATTGTTTACTCTTTGTCCCGTAACCTCCCAAACATTTACCTTAAATATTCGCAACGTTCGAATTCGCATTCGCAGCTCCACCTGAAATTATGCGTTACTCACAATACCATCACATCCAAACGATCCTTTTCAAAACGCACGACCAATCTTATAATAACTCCATCGATTTCATTCGCCGTTGGATCCAGAACTACACGCGACCTGATTCCCGTAACACCAGGGATATGTAGGGAACTCAAGAACCAGGGCCCGACCCCCTTTTTTTCAAAACACATCATTCCTCACTCACTTTGGACAAAATTGGACCCGACAACTCTTTCATCATTCCCTTTTAAAGAGGGGCAACTGTTGATACCCAATTTTGCCCTCATATTTTATAAATATTCCATATACTTTTGCATTATTAACTAATTTACAAGAGTCATACAGGTATTTTCTGTAATGTTCCATAATTTATTAAAGCTTTAAAATTTATTTTCTTACATCTAAATTATTTAAATATGTATTAGTTACCCCTTTAAATTATTTTGTGATGACTTAATCATCTAAATTTATTATTCACAACCACACATATGCTTTACAATATTTTATTTCATTTTATATAATCACATTTGTATTTTTTATAACTATTTACGCATTTTGCAATAATAGCCCATACTTTACAATTAATTGCGTTCATCATTTTATTTAGGGTCAAAATAACTTCTTTTTATTATTACAACCTTCAACTACTATTTTCTAAATTATTTAGTTGCATAAATAATATTTATTATATTTATACAATTATTTTATTAGTTTATTTCTTTTATTTCACTTGTTTTAAAAAACCAGCCCAATATTGAGCCAACTTTCAGACCAAAATAATCCCAAAACACCTGGCCCTTTGTACAGCCCAGACCAGGCGACCCTTTTAGCCCAACTTGCTCGCGACCCGTCTTATAACTTGCCGCATCTCCCTTTTAATCTTGGCCATTGAAACGACCCACAAACTATTCCCCCTTTTATCCACCAAACCCCTAACCCTAAAGACCATTCTCTCATTCCGCCACCTTTGAACCCTCTCTACTCTCTTCTCCTCTCAAACCCTAATAGCCTCCTCCTCAATCCTCCCCAATTCCAGTTCTAATATGGAATCTCCCCATGATTTTCATTCCATATATGCTCGATCTCTCCGTTATTTACATGGTTTTGGTATCACATAATACTTGCCTATCTTTGGCAAGTATACGCTCCTAAATCAAGCACAATCATCTCTAGACCTTCGAGATTTAGACGATATTTCATCTATATACACTCACTACTAAGCTATATAGGCCCGATTTACCAAGATCTTCGGCCAATCTTTGATTTTCGTCGAACTAGGGTTTGAAATTTCAATCTTTTTTCTTTACCAGTTCTATTACTAATTTCATGTGATATTCTTTCCTTATTTTTGATTGATTAATTGTTTTCCATGTTTGCTTGTTTGATTTCTACCACTATATAACCCCTCCCCAGTTTCCCCTTGGGACAAACCTCATTACTGCTATTACTCTCACTATTCTCCTCTTCACTCAATCACTTACTTTGTCACACTAAAATATTTTCTGAAACTGTTGGATTCTTGGCCGGCTGAAAGCCAAGGCCATAATACTATTAAAGTTCGGCCGTGACCCACATAGTGTTTATTTAATCACTCAGCCTAGTTACATAATCCACATAGCTTAAAGTTCGGCCGGGACCCACAGTTGTGGACCTCGAAGTGTGCCTAATACCATCTTTTTGAGGTAATTTGAGCCCTTACCCGATCTTTGGTGACACGAACTAGTCAAACATAGTTATTTGCAAATGGGTGCCTTAACACACCTTAAAATCGTTAGATGGTGACTCTTCACTTTTAATACCCATTTAAAAGAGTTGTCACATGTCGAAACCTGCTTTCACGAGAAAAAAAGATGCGATAGGAGATATAACATGTTATGAAAAATTCAATTAAATGCATGGAATGAGTCTAAACGACTAAATCGATCAAAATACCACATATCCCCTATGTACACACTCGTCACCTCGTGTACACGTCTTCCACATAGTACAAATAACACAATCAACCCAAATCCTAAGCGTAAGTTTCTCCCACACAAATTTAGGCAAGACAAATCAATGATAAAAAATAGCTTTTCCCCTAAAATTTGCCTCCGCACGACTAACATCAAACAATGCAAGAGAAACCAATTACGATATATAAGGCTATGATCTTTATACAATTTCCCAAAAGTTAACAATAGTAAACCCTAGGCCCGCTCGGTCAAAACCCGAGTCCAAGGGTAGATTCCAACTATCCATAACCCGACGAGTTTATATATATATTTTCTTTTCAAATCCGTGTCCAAACCGACTCTCAAAACCCAAATTTTAATTTTTCAAAAATTTGACAAAATCCCAAAATTTACTCTTTGAGCCTCATAAATTTGGTGTTAAATTTAATATATAATCATGATTATTGTTGGAAATTGATTATTGTCACGCCCTGAACTCGGGGAGCGCGACCAACGATCAACCAAGATAACCGGCCGAGCAAGCCTGTGCAATACCTTCTACCCGAACTTACTTATGAATAATTGTAAAATCCAATTCATTAATTAATTAGTGGGGAGGATCAAGTAAACAACAACACCAATTCATTATCAACAGTCACACCATTTATAAGTTTCAAATACATACTCTTTCATAGTTTGATGTGAAATGTGTGATACAATTACAACATTACTAGTTAGACTCTCCCCACACCAACATACCACCCACACTATGTCTACGGAGCCTCTATTAGATACAAAAGAGTACAATGATAGTGCCGGCAACAAGGCTCCGGCTATACCTCAAAACATGGTTATAGAATGAACAAAAGATACATGACCCCGAGTGAAGTGGGGCTCACCAAGTCAACTGGGAAAAGAGTGTAGTGCTATCGCTGATCAATGCCGCCTGCTGTGGAACCACCTGCATCTATTAAAGATGCAGTGCCCCGGGCAAAAGGGATGTTAGTACTGTCGAATAACACTAGTATGTATGACTAAGCACTCTCTAAAAGAAACAAGCAGTAATGCAAGTAAGGAAAGTCATACAGTTAAAGCTTCAAACAATTACCAAATATCAAATTAGAGATAAGATAAGTTTTCAATTAATTTCCAAATTTTAAGTTGGAAAATCTTTGGTACTGGTATACCACTATTCACAATTTTGATTATGATTTCCAACATAGTCACCACCATGGCGTCCGATCACAACCCGATCAGCTAGGTCGTCTTATGTGAGACATCAACCAAATCACAATTTCAATTATAATTTCTAATACAATCACCGCCAGGTATGCGGGATGACATCCGTTCACAACCTGATCGGCTAGGCCATCTCATGTGAGACATCACCCTTTTCTGTCAATCATTCCGTTTTATATTTTTTTCACATCTCTTCATTTCATTGGCAGTAATGGTCACAATTGTATTATGTCTCTTGGCACATTGGCCGTGATTCATATTTCACACTTCACATTACATGTTTCGTATTTCATGCACACCTTTTTACTTTCAACCATCATCATGGACTTTCCAACAACAAGACATTTCTATTCAAGACATTTAAGCACACTTTTGAGAAAATAGGAGTCTTAGGCACATCACGATTTCTTACACAATCTTTCACTAGCTTTCATTTGAAACACAACTTGAAGTCAAGGCATTTAGATATGCAACCCATACTTTGAACACATTATCAAATAGTATTACAACATAACAAGAGCATTTGAGTTACATATTGATCGCAGATGTCTTTTGACACCATCTTATCCGAGTAATCGATTCACAATGAGCAACTCGGCATTTACATGTATATTGTGGGGTTCAATTTTTAAGATAAGCGTTTAGCCAACATACCTCACTTGAGCTTCCTTAACTCTAAAATGTTCCGGAAATCTTAGCAACTTCAATCTATTTTAGAAAAGTAACATATTGAACCAAAATTAGGAAGATGATCGTGGTTCTAGCTCATTTGAGCATTTTATCAAACACTAGGTGCACATTAAGGTTTCTAGGCCCTTTTATGGAGGATTTCTTCATCCCACAACTCATTCTTTACTATTTTAGCTCACAATCACCCTACATCGCATGATCAATCATGCAAGCAAAATAAGCCACTCCCATACCCATGAATTATCTTATTAATTGCACATTTCTAGTTAAATTTCGAAATTAACAGATAGGGTGTAGAATCTTACCTCTAGGATGAAGACCTAGTGTGCTTCCCTTGTTAATTATTCCAAGATTTTGAGTAAGAATTGGGGAATAATTTATTGAGGAACTCTCTCCCTATCTAGAGCCTTTTCTCTCTCTCTCAAAATATCAAGTTCTCCCTTCAGAATTGGTCCATAGAGTTTAAATAACAAAATGTGGTCGGGTTATAAAAACCCAAAAATGAAGCTCCAAAATGGGATCTGCGGTCGCATATGCGAATGCATAATGCTTCTGCGGTCGGCGAAATGGCCCTCCTGAACTGGGCTGGTCCGACCCACTCTGCGGCCATTATGCTGTCCGCAGACCTATTCTGCGGTCGCNGCGCCGCAGAACCCCCCCCCCCTACAAATTTCCATGCTGGTTCTGTGATCGGTGTGCGACCTACGAAATCATTTTGCACTCGTATAATTGGTTGCAAAATGACATCCAAAAATTGCACAAATGACTGCCTCACTCTGCGGCCATTCTGCAGCCTGCAGAGTGATTTTGTAGCTGCATAATGGGCCACATAAAGGCCCTTTTCTGCCAAACATATTCCTCCAACTCCCTAGCGCACTATTCAACCCAAAAAGTCCGTATCGGGGCTCGCAAGCTCGCCGCGGAGAATATCTACTATAATTAACACATACGCCTACCTCAGTACCAGGAAAACCCGTGTTTTTGGAAAAATTTTGTGGGGCCTTACAATTATAATCACTTACCCAATGATTGTGGATGATAATACCTTCTCCAAATTTCCTCCCACCAAGTTTAGGGTTCTAAAATGAGATACAATCCCCACTTCCCAACCTTTTGTTCAGTTGTAGATGTCGCAATTGCGAGTCGAACTCGCAATTGCATAGGAATACTCGCAAATGCGGCAACTATCAAGCCCATGAGATGTTGCAATTGCGGGACAAACCTCACAAATCCGAAGTCTGATCTTCTTGCAAATGCAACCAAACTGTCAAAAATGCGACCTAACCCACCTAAGCCTAGACTTCGCAAATGCGAGTCAGATATCACAATTGTGATACCTAAGTCCCCCTTGTCATGTTCGAAATTTCGAAGCTAGTGCCTTCAATTGCAACAACTGCATCACTAGCACAACAACAACGTGTATTTGAGTGCAAACCTTCACGAGATATGCCTGAAACTCACTCGAGCTGTTGGGACTCTAAATCACACATCCACACAACTCTAAAAACATCATACAAACCAGATTTCAAAGTCAAAACACAAAAATAACATCTAGAACTACGAATTCAACATCAAAACGCATGAATTTCAAAGAAAAGTTCAATAACCTCTAGGATTGCAACCAAACGTCTGAATCCTACCAAATCAAATCCAAATCACACCAAATGTTACAGACAAGTCCCAAATAGAAAAATAGAGCTATTCCAAGTCCTAAAACCAAATTCCAAACCCGGTAGCCAAAAATTCAACCAACGGTAAAACTTAGGAGAACTTCTAAACCTCAAATTGAAAACTTTCGACAAAACAAGTCAAATCCACCTAGGGACCTCTGAATTCAATTTCGAGCATACACCCAAGCCCCAAATCATGATACGAACCTATCGCAACCATCAAAACACCATTCCAAGGTCATTTTCACAAAAGACAAACTTTGGTCAACTTAACTTAGGCTCCTAAACAAAATAAAAGGGTCCAAATCCACCCAAAACCTTTCCGAAGAAAAACTAACAAACCCAGCAAGTCATAAGACTACAAATATGCATGTGTGAAGCATCAATAGGGGAAATGGGGCTCAAATACAAAAAATGACCTGTGGGGTCGTTACATTCTCCCCCTCTTAAAACAAACGTTCGTCCTCGAACATGTATAGCGACATACCTGAAATAACAAAAAGGTGCGGATAAAAACTCCGCATGTCATGCTCGGTCTCCCAGGTCTCCTCGTCGACCGAATGACCTCTCAATAGAAACTTCGCTGAAGCAATGTTCTTTGAACTCAACTTTCGGACCTGCCTGTCCAAGTTGGCCATCGACTTCTCAATATAAGTCAAATCCTTGTCCAATTAGACTGAGCTGAAATCCAATACGTAGGACGGATCACCATAATACATTCAGAGCATGGAAACATGGAACACCGGGTGATCTACCGATAAGCTGGGTGGAAATGCAAGTGTGCTTGCCACCTTACCAACCCTATCAAGGATCTCAAAAGGACCAAAATACCTAGGAATCAAATTTCCCTTCTTCCCGACCCTCATAACACCATTCTTGGGTGAAAACCACACAAAACTCTCTCTCCCACCATAAATGCTACATCACGAGCCCTTTGATCTTCATCCCGAACCAAATCAGCTCCCAATAACATAGCCTCTCCTGGCTCAAACAAGCCAATTGGAGAATGACATTGTCTCCCATATAGAGCCTCACAAGGATCTATCTGAATAATCGATTGGTAGCCATTGTTGTAGGCAAACTATGCAAGCGGTAGGACCTTATCCCATGAACACCCAAAATCCATGACACATGCACGTACCATATCCTCTAAGATATGAATGGTGCGCTCATACTGCCTATCAATTTGGGGATAAAATGTTATACTCAACTCAACCTGTGTGCTTAACTCGCGCTGCACAACTTTCCGTAAATGCAATGTAAACTACGTGCCTCCATCGGACATAATGGACACCGGCACACCATGGAGACCAAAAATCTCATAGATATAGATCTGAGTCAGTTGCTCTGAAGAATAGGTAGTCACCACTGGAAAGAAATGTGCCAACTTGGTTAGCCTATCCACCATAAACCATATTGTTTCAAATTTCTTCAAAGACCATGAGATTCCAACAACAAAATTCATGGTAATACTCTCCCACTTTCACTCGGGAATATCAAATCTCTTAGGCAAACCGCTCGACTTCCGATGCTCGTACTTCGCATGTTGACAGTTCAAGCATCGAGCCACGTACTCCACTATATATTTCTTCATTCTCCTCAACCAACAGTGCTACCTAAAATCCTGATACATTTTAGCAGCACCCGGATTGATGGAATACCGTAAACTATGGGCCTCCTCAAGGATCAACTCTCACAAACCTCCTTGGCACTGCTGTGCTACTTCATGTCCTTAAGGACAAGAAAATGGGGTTCGTCATGTTGACGCTCTTTGATGCACTCATACAAAGAAGATCGAGAAACCACGTAAGTAAGAACCCAACAGGGTTCCTAAACATCTAATCACACGAACTAATTTTCCAAGGCCTGAACATCCATTGCTAGTAGCCTCTCTGCTGCCGGTAAATGTGTCAAACTACCCATACTCACAACCTATCTACTCAAGGTGTTGGCCATCAAATTGGACTTTCTGGGATGATACAGATAGTGATATCATAGTCTTTCAGCAACTCTAATCATCTCTGCTGCCGCAAATTAAGATCCTTTTGCTTGAACAAATACTGGAGACTCTGGTTGTTGGTATAGACCTCACATGGAACACTGTACAGATGATGCCTCCAAATCTTCAATGCATGAATAATAGCTTCCAATTCCAAGTCGTGCAGTGGGTAGTTCTTCTCATGAACCATCAACTACCCTGACGCATAGGAAATCACCCTACCGTCTTGCATCAACACCACGCCAAGCCCAATACACGACGTATCACAATACACAATGTATGACCCCAAGAATGTAGGCAACACCAACACTAGGGTTGTAGTCAATGCAGTCTTGAGCTTCTGAAAGATCGCCTCACACTCTTCAGACCATATGAAATTAGCACCTTTCTTGGTCAATCTAGTCAAATGTGTACTAATGGATGAGAAACCCTCTACAAAATGGCGATAATACCCGGCCAAACAAAGAAACTTTTGGATATCAGTAGCTGAAGATGGTCTAGGACAACTCTGAACTGCCTCAATCTTCTTCAGATCTACCTTGATCTCCTCACTAGACACCACATGACCCAAAAACGCCACTGAATAAATCCAGAACTCACAATTTGAAAAGTTTGCATATAACTTCTTCTCTCGCAAGGTGTGGAGCACGATCCTCGGAATGCAGTTCGTGATCCTCCCGGCATCGAGAATATACCAAGATGCTAACACGATGATGAATGAATCAAGATACATCTGTAATACATTGTTCTTCAAATGCGTAAATGCTGCTGGAGTGTTGGTCAACCCAAACGACATCACAAGGAACACGTAGTGACCAACAAGAGTCCTGAAAGCAGTATTCAGAATGTCTTTATCCCGAACCTTTAGCTGATGATACCCTAGCCTCAAATCAATCTTCAAGAATGCTCTAGCACACTGAAGCTTATCAAATAAGTCATCAATGTGCGGTAGTGGGTACCTGTTCTTCACTGCAACCTTATTCAATTGCCTATAATCAATACACATCTGCACAGTAACATCCTTCTTCTTCACAAGAGAAACGGAGCAACCCAAGGTGAACCACCCGACTGGATGAAACCCTTATCAAGCAATTCATGAAGCTATTCCTTACTCCTTCAACTCCACTGGTTCCATACGATATGGGGGAATAGAAATGGGATAAGTGTCTGGCACTAGGTCAATACCAAAATCAATTTCCCTATCAGGTGGCATGCTCGGTAGGTCTGTTGGGAACACATCTGGGAAATCTCCTATTACCGAAACTAACTCGACGGTAGGAGTATCCACATCAACATCCCTCACAAAGGATATATACGCTTCACACCCCTTATCAACCATTGTTTGTGCCATAAGAAAGGACACAATTTTACTAGGAATATAATCTAACGTACCCCTCCACTCCAACTGCGGCAAACCTAGCATAGCCAATGTCATAGTCTTGGCGTGATAATTCAGAATAGCGTGATAGGGCGGCAACTCTTCCATGCCCAAGATCACGTCAAAGTCGACCATACTGAGTAGCAATAGGTAACTCTAGTCTCATAACCACCAAAAATGACTAAACATGACCGATAAACACGATCTACAATAATAGAATCTCCCATAGGCATGTACGCTTATACAAGAGCACCCAAAGAATCACGAGACATATCCAAATACAGAGCAAAGTAATATGACACATATGAATAAGTGGATCCCAGATCAAATAAGACTATGCATCCCTATGACATACCAGAACCATACTTGTGATGACAACATCTGATGCCACCGCCTCCATCCTTTTAAGAAAATCATAGAAACGAGCTTGGCCTTCTATCACGCCACAAAATCGAGGGGCGCGACCAGCACTCAACCGGGTAAACCTGACTGAGCAGGCCTGATAGGTCTTATTCTACCCAACTAATTCGTGAATAAAGAGGAGGTGAACTCCACTAATCATACTTTGTAAATATATCATTAACAACTTTCATTTTTATTTCCATTAGCAGTATAGCAATAATAACCAGGTTATTACAATTATTAGATGTAAAGAAAACATATTCGCCAAATACCAACATTTTCCAATATAATTCCAATACCCGACACCACACACAACCTGTCTACGGAGCCTCTAAATACAACTGAAGAGAGATATGGAAATGCCAGTAACAAGACTCCGACTATACCTCAAATGAAAAGTACACAAAAACCAAATGCCAGGACCCCGAAATGGAGTGGGGATCACCAAGTTAGCTGGAAGGAACATACCGCTATCGCTGATCGCTGTCGCCTACTGTGGAAACACATGCATCCATTAAAGATGCAGCGCCCCCAGCAAAAGGGACGTTAGTACTCTCGAATAGTACTAGTATGTAAAGCTAAGGATCATTTTTCAAATTAGAATAACCATACAAGAAAAGGAAATCCATATAAACAATCCAGTCATAATCAATAACATCAAAATGCCTAAGTGACACCTAACGATTGTCAACATACGGAAGTAACACACATCTCCTTAGAAAGATCAATAATGCAATAAGAAGAATTCAAGAATTCAATGAGAAACATAAGCACCACCACACCATAAATTAAGGAATCACACAATCTTTCAAGAGAATCATTTTTAACTTTAGCTTGGCCATCACTAGCATTAACATCTCATTACTCATATCACCACCGTTCTTTTATATAGAGTCCGATCACGACCCGATCGGCTAGGTCGTCTCCTTTGGAGACATGTTTCCACAATACCAATTTCTGTTTCAATTTCAATTCGATTCATAACAAAACACAAAACCACCATGTGTGCGACATGGTGTCCGATCACGACCCGATCGTCTAAGCCGTCTTACTCAAGACATTTCTATTTTCATAAATCATCTCATTTCTCATTGTGCAAATATATTTCAAGTCTTCCAATAGGCCACCGTCGTTAATTCATACCCGACACTAGGTCCCATTTCATAATTAAATTCATTTCCACATATTTCACATCAATATCAATTTCATCAACAGGTCATTCGGTTCAAAACATCAAGTACACATGAGGGCAAACACGAATCATGGGAATATAGAGACTATCACATTCCTTTGCAATTTACCATATTTTCCATAACATCAATACTTCACCAAGTAACAACATAGCATTATGGAAGCACTTGAATGCATATGGCACATAATTTTTTACAACACAAATACGTTTGAAATTTTATTTCCTTCATCAATCAAGATTAAGGCTTGCACAATTTATAGGGGAGCACCATAGAGGTTCGATTCCTAAGAAGAGGGGTTTTTAGGCATAAATACCTCAAAGAACTTTTAGGGAAATTCCACTTTTAGAAGTTATCTTAAATAGTTGAGTCGAGGTTCGTCTCGTAATCTATTATATATATATATATATATTTTCTCAGGCCTCTCTAGGCACGAGTATATATGTTATCCACACTCTATTTCCCTAGTTTATTTAATTCATTTTCAAGTATCTTTATAGTTTATCATCGACTAAGCACACTCAATAAAGGCATTTAGTACACATACTGGCAAGTAGGAGTATTGAGCACATCGAGTCTTCTTCACCTAATTACTATACCGATTTTCATTAAAATTACCACTCGAGACTATGCCAATTTAATAAGCAATCCTTACTTTAAACATCTATTACTCAATATAAGGCTCGTTCGAAAGAATCATGTTTATGAGTTTATAGGGGATAACCCGGAACGAAGAGATTTGGGATTTGGGGCCGGTCATACTTAAACTTGCGGAAACAATATGGAATTCAATTCCGAGAGATAAAGTTTAGCCCATATACCTAGTTGAGTTTTCCTTAAGTTACTACAACGCACCAATACCTCTACCAATAATAATCTATAAGGAGAGAGAAAAAATTGATTAATAACTAGGAAGATTACCCATGGTGTAACTCTCTTAGGAATTTCATCAATCACCTAACATGCGTAATAGACTACAAGGTCTGAAAATGGAAATTCTTTCTTCCCCCAACCAATTTTAACAGGAACTAACCAAATTAGTTCATTAATATCACATACTACAACTTAGTGCTACATGCATGGCCTATTTCTAATACCCACAACATATTTGAACCCTTAACCCCTTGCATGCATGTTCTGGAAATAGGACTTACACGGATGGAGGACAATCTAGTGAATGGCCTCCAGGAAGATGAATTTTCTAACCGGGTACGCGACAACTATGTGATCCGCATACTTGTTCTACAGTCGCATAATGCACCACAGAACTCCCTTTATGAAACCCAGGAGAGGTTATGCAGCCAATATGCGGTTTGCATATTGATTATGCGATCGCATAATCGACCGCAAATCTGGCCTCAATTTTGGCCAGATTTTCTGCTTCACTCTGCGGTCATTATGTGGTCCGCAGAGTGATTACGCGACCGCATAGTGGGCCACAGAAATGCGTAAGTCTGAGAAACATCTTCTTCTCAGTCCGCAGGGTACTGTTCAATCCAAAAAGTCTGAACCGCGGCGAGCTAGAATTTCTACTATAATAACCGCAGGAATCTAACTTGGCACTACGAAATCCCGAGATTTTGGTTATGAATTTTACAGGTCCTTACACCTTCCCCTCCCATGTCGGGCTTAAACAACAATGTGGCCACCAATAAATCCTCCAATACCTCGAGGCCTCTATGCCTCCCTGACCTCTCTCTCTCAGCCCTGCATACCCTCCAGCCTCTACAGGATCTCTACCACCAGCTGAAAAGGAGTATACATCTCAGACTCTCAAGCCATGCTGAATCGAAGACCATAACTGGGCCCCTTGATGAATCTATAGACTCGCTATCTGACTATAGAAACCAAGGCAGGTGCATGTCGTGACAAATCATTGAATCTGATAGCATACTCTGACACCGACATAGTCCCCTGACGCAACTGCTCAAACTTTGTGCGCCATCCATCTCGAAGGGTATGGGGAACAAATTCTCTCAAAAACATCTCTGAAAATTAAGCCCAAGTGAGTGGGGCTTCATAAGATGGCCTACCCTCCTTGAAAGCCTACCACCACCGATGCTTCTCCTGACAGCTAAAGTTTAGTAAAAGAAACTCCACTTCCCTCCATATTACCTATGGTGCAGAGAATACGGTGTCACTACTCTAGAAAACCATGCCCATCCTTGGTAGTTGTTCTGCTAAAAGTAGGAGGATCATAATTCTTGAACCTCTGAAGTCTCCTTAGCTCTTCCTCGGATGACTCTGGCATGACCTCAAACTGAACTAGAACACCAAGGTGTATTGCCATGGCACTCAGGACCAGATAAATGTAGACCCGCTGTTCTGGAGTACGGGCTGTGGGAGTCTGAGATCCTCCTCCAGCCTGAGATATAGCTGGTGCAAGGGAAATCAATCTTGTATGATTTAGAGTGCCGAACATGCTCAAGAACTGTTCTAGGGTTTCTCGAACTCCAAGGGCACCAACAGGCATCTCGGTTGCCTGTCCTCCAACAAGAGCTACCGGTGGACCCTCAGTTGCTGCTCGGGCAGGTGCTCTAGCTGGAGCACGTGCCACTCCTCGTCTTTTGCCCAGTCCTCGTCCACGTGCGGCTCTAGCAGGGGGTGCGGGTGTCCGATCATCGAATCCGTCAGTGCATGTCCTCACCATCTGCGAGAGAACAGAAAGACAAAGAATCAGGTTTTCGAAATCAACAAATTTGCACGATAAGGAATTAAGGAAGTGGAATTTCCTAACAATTCCGTAGACTCTCAAAAATAAGACTAGACGTCTCCGTACCGATCCAAAAGACTCTACTAATTGCTTATCACTCCTAACACCTACGAACCTAAAGCTCTGATACCAACTTGTCACGATCCCAAATTCCCACCTTAGGATATCGTGATGGCACCTAGTCTCTAAAACTAGATAAGGCTAACATTCATTAATTGCTTAATAGAAAATAATAAACTAAGATAATAGAATAAGCTGATAAAGCTCATAATAGCTCCAAAATGGAACATAAGTAACAAAATCACCAAAACTAGTGAATTGTCATAAGCTCTACAGAGTGTACTAAAATCTATAATACAACACTGTCTGATAATAGGATAAACAGTAGTAAAGGAAATAATAAAAGGTGACTCCGAGACCTGCGAGTATCGAGCAGGTATATCTTGAAGTCTACGAAAATAACTGTACGATCACCGGGGTCAAACACGAGCAGATGTACCTGGATCTGCACAAAAAAGTGCAGAAGTGTAGCATGAGTACACCACAATGGTACCCAGTAATTATCAAGCCTAGCCTCGGTAGAGTAGTGACAAGGCCAGCTCAAGACACCTACTAGGATAACAAAACTGAACAGATAGTAGTATAGTATAATAAAGGAAAGCGGGGAAATGAATGACAATAAAGAAGTACGATAATGTAAGCTACGACGGAATATAAGGCGGTATAGGAAACAAGAAGTGAACAGATGATGAGAGAAAAAAGTAATCAAATACAGACAAATACAAGTAAGACAATGAAGACACAATAAGAACTGTCCAACCAATAAGCCTTATTAACATAGAATGAACAACAAGAATCAAAATCGAGGTACCATGCCTCATAACCTCATTTCACAAATCACAATCATAATCTTTACTTATATCGCCGCGTGACCCTTACATTTAGATATTTTTGAAAATATATTTCCCGAAATAGCTACATGCACTTCAACTACCTTATCTCACTGCGTGACTTCAAGTAATTCCCTTTACTAGCAACACGCACGTCAACCCATATCCTTATACACTCGCACATGCATCAATATCACAATACAATAACAACTTCCACCACATGCGCCCATATTCCACAACTTGCCAAAACCAACAATACTAATGTTACCACAACATGTAGCCCACGACTCGACCACCAGGTGAACAAGAATCTCAATGATAGAAAAATGAATGAGAATTACTCAACGAGGAAAGATATCTTAATAATCAACTTCAACCTCATTATGTTAATAACCATCACAACTTCAACTTCAATAACTCAAAATGAAGGTATTCCCACAAAATGACAACTTCAATTAAGAGTAATTCAATAATAAAAGAGGTAACAAGACAATAAGAGGAGTAAAAGCATCCACTAAAGCATATAAGAACAAACTTAACTATAAAATATTGAACATGTGCTAATACATCAAATAGAGCAAGTGAGAGTAAATTTAACAATAAAAGATATAACATGTTACGACAAATTCAATTAAATGCATGGAAGGAGTCTAGAAGTCTAAATCAGTCAAAATACAACATATAGCCCCTGTACACACTCGTCACCTCGTGTACATGTCTTCCTCATAATACAAATAATACAATCAACCCAAATCCTAAGGGGTAGTTTCCCCCACACAAAGTTTGGCAATATACTTACCCCGACTATGCCAAATCAACCCTCAAAAATAACTTTTCCTCTAAAATGCGCCCATGGACGAATCAAATCTAACAAAAAACAAATCAATAATATAAAACAATGCGAGAGAAAACAATTACTGTAGATGAAGTTATGATCTTTATACAATCTCCCAAAAGTAAAAAAAAAGTCAACCTCAGGCCCGCTCGGTCAAAACTTATGTCCAATGGTAGATTCCAACTACCCATAACATCACGAGTCTATATATGTATTTTGTTTTTAAATCAGAGTCCAGATTGACTCTCAGTAATCCAAATTTTCATTTTTAAAAACTTTGACAAAATCCCCAAATTTCCTATTTGATTCTCTTCAATTTGATGTTTAATCTAATATATATTTATGAAATATAGTTGAAAATTAATTAGAATCACTTACTCTGATTGTAGATGAAAATCCCCTCTCCAAATTGCCTCCCGATGAGTCTAGGATTCTAAAATGAGAGAAAATCCCAACTTTCCAACCTTTTGTTCAGTTGTAGATGTTGCAATTGCGACACTAGGTTCACAAATGCAAACCCTCACAGTTGTGAAGGAAGAATCACAAATGCGACAGCTGTCAAGCCCAGGAGATGTCGCAATTGCGACACAGACCTTGCAAATATGAAGTCTGCTCACCTCACAAATGCGACCAAATTGTTGCAATTGTGACCTAACACACCTAAGACTAGACTTCTCAAATAAGAAACATATATCGCAATTGCGATACCTGAGTCCCCCTAGTCATGTTCGCAATTACGAAGCTGGTGCTTGATGCGAGACTAAATTGCATGGTTTAGCATGTGCTATACCTTACATTTTATGAGCATTAATGATAAAATTACACTTGTTATGTGCTTAATGGAGTTTATTTTATGTGTAGGTGAATTGGAAATGGAAACGGAGCTAAAGGGATGCAAATACGTCAAAAATACGCAAAAGGAGACGCTCGGGCGATAGCCGGGCGTTTGCCCCCTAAAGCCAGGCCCCCCCTGGCGTTAGGGGGGGCGTTTACCCCATAAAGCCTGGCCCCCCTGGCGTTAGGGGGGCGTTAGGGCCCAAACGCCAGGCCCTCCCTGGCGTTAGGGGGGCGTTAGAGCCCAAACACCAGGGGTTTCCAGTGTCGCCCAAGTCCGAGTTTGACGAGTTTTAAGTGTTTCCCAAGTGAAATAGAAGTCTCCTACACGGTTAGGGTTCGCCCTAAGCCTAT